>JAQZBX010015647.1:0-37338 GCA_029593785.1 Cabassous unicinctus | reverse complement strand
TTCCTCCATGTCTGCTTATCTCCCCCTTGCTGTGAGGTCCCGCTGCATCAGCCCACCGCACCGCGCGGGCTGGCCTGCCCTCACAAGGAGGCCCTGGGAAGCGAACCTGGGGCTCACACATGGTAAATGGGGTCTCTATCGATTGAGCCACACCCGTTTCCTGTTGTGAGGTCTTGCTGCATCAGCCCACCGGGCCACGCAGGCCGGCCCGCCCTCACAAGGAGGCCCAGGGAAGTGAACCCGGGGCCTCCCATATGGTAAACGGGAGCTCTATCGTTTGAGCCACACCCGCTTCCTGATAGGGGCGTTTTGAAGCCTTGTTGGAGCTGGGTCCAGGTTAGCTGAATTTTCTGCCGGGTTCTGGAATCTTCCCACTCAAAGGCAAACAAAGGCTGGCTCAGGGGTGCCAGCCACAGGCAAAAGAAGGCATCTTTCAGGTCCAAGCAAGTGAACCAGGTGGCTTCAGGTGGAAGTTATCCTAGCAAAGTGTATGGGTTGGGAACAACATGATATAAAGTGAGTGTGGCATTATTTATGTCTCCTAAATCCTGCACTGGTCGATATCCTGTCCCATCTCTCTTCCTTACTGGTAATAATGGTGTGTTCCAGGGTGACTGGCACTTGATCAGGATTACTTCTTTTCTCAGGCAATCTGTCTTTCACCATGCCCAATTGCACTTTGCAGGGGATCACATACTGCCTCTGCTCGACTGGGACCGCCCCAGGCTTTAGGTTGATGATGATGGGTGCATGATTCTGTGCCATTCCCAGTGGGTTTTTCTGGATTCTGACTTGAATTTTCTTCCACATGAATTCTCTATTCTTCACTTCGGGTTATGGTGAAAAGGAGAATGAGGCAGGTCCCAAGGCTTAAGCTTACTGGCCCTTCAGGTTTGAACGTAATCTGAGCTCCCAATTTGGTTTAGATGTCCCTACCAAGTAGGGTACCTGGACATTCAGGCAGGTACAGAAATTCATGAGTCCCTTCATGGCCACTAAGTTGGCAAGTTGTTGACTGGAAAAAAGGCTGTTGGCTTGATTTGTTCCCAATCGCTCCTATGATATTAGCAGGTTTTCCACTAAAGGGGGTGATGGAAGTGGTGACCACAGAATATTCAGTGCCAGTTTCCACCATGAAAGTCATTGACTTGCCCCAAACTTGTAGTTGGACCATGGGCTCATGGGGGCCAAGTTCCATTGAGACCAGTCACACATATTCCGGGTTGAGCCCTACCTGCCTGATGAGATGTTCTTGGGACTCAGGTTGGTATTTCCCTTTTGGGATGTTCCCTTTATGTGCCTGACTCTTTTGGGGGCACTCATTTTTCTAGTGTCCACTTTCTTTGCAGGAGGCAGATTGGCCTCCGACCAGGGGCACCCTTCTGGTGTTTGTCCCCCCTTTAGAGGTGGCCCGTTTTGTCTGGTGGGGTCAGGATTTCCCAAGGCTGTTGCCAGTAGAGAGACTTGTTGTTTTATTCACTTCTTGGTCTCTCATTCAGCAAATTCATCTCAATTGATGAATACTTTTTTTGGTGACTTCAAGAAGTTGATAGATGTTCATCCCTGTGAACCCATCTAATTTTTGGAGCATTCTTTTAATGTCTGTTGCTACCTGCACAACAAAGGTGGCATTCACCATCCTCTGGTTTTTCAAGTCTTCCAGTTCAAAATGGGTGTAGATTCTGAAGGCCTCTAAAAGTCATTCATAGAAATCTCCCAGAGATTCATTGGGCTTTTGAGTGGCTAAAATCTTCTTGTCATGTTTTTGGGTCATTTTGCCCCTTCTTGGACCCCTCAAAGAAGTGCTTCCTGATATGGCTGGAGTGCAGCCCATTCCTGATCAGTGTTACAGTCCAAGTTTGATTGGGCTTCTGGTGCCACCTCTCATGCCCAATCTTCTGGGTTTAAGATGCCAGTAGTGGCCTGCTCCTTCAGCCACTTTTGGACTTTCATCAGCCTCTATTGCCTCTCCTCCATATTAAACAAAGTCAGGAGGAGTTGGCAGCAATCATCCTAAGTAAGAAGAAGTGTTTGGAAAATGGATTCCATGAGATCAATAAGGGCATGGGGCTTTTCTGAGTAGGAGGAGTTTTGGTGCTTCCAGCTTAAGAGGTCTGTAGTTGTGAAGGGCTAGTCATACAAAACAGGCCTCCCAGGTCAGATGGTCCCATCCTCGCTGATCTGGGCTGGAACCTGAGTTTTATAGAAGGTCATCTGTAATGGGGTTGTGTCATCCAGAGCCTCCTTGCTATTGGTGTTCCAGGTCTTTCCTCAGAGTAGTTGATGTTCCCAGAGAGACCAAAAGTGGGGGTGTTTCTGGGAGATCTGCCTGCACTCCCAGGTCAGGAGGAGAGGCTAGAGCAGCTGGAGCATATGGTAATAGTGGGGGTGGTGGTGACTCCTCTTCCAAGGACCCCTAATGAATGACTGGCTTCTGGAGCCCCATTCCTTGTTTAACAAAGATCCAGCTCTGTCCCTTTTTACCAACACACAATCAAACCAAATGGGGCAGAGTCTGGGCTATCTCTAACCAAGAGTCAATGTAGGAAAACTGATTGGGGTAGGCAGGAGTTCCTGTGACAACCAGCCACACTGCACAGACCCTGGCTATATCGAAGGTCCCTTCTGAGGGTCAGTCTATGTTAAAAGTACAACACTCTACTTCACACAAGTTTCATAGTGTGCTGGGGTTCATCCAGATGCCATAATCTCCAGAAAAGCCCTTTTTGAAATTCTTGAGCCTGCAGTTTAACATTGTAGGTTTTGACTCTGATGAGCCTATACCCTGTATTGGTGGCACAAGACAGACAAAGGAAAGGGATTGCGTCTTTCAAGGCCACTCAGATGCCCAGCTGTCCATATCTCTCATGAGAACTTTGGCTTATCTTAGCTAAGGCACATGGGCAGAGTTCAGGGTGGGCCATTATGTCATATGCCATAGGTGCAGGAAACTGATTAGGGACCATACAAGCTCTGTAGCACAAGCTGTGGAGTCACAGACTGGAATAACAGAGGCAAGCCTCTGTCATCCTCACTCACACACACAATCACTGAAAAGTTACACAGTCCCTCCCTCAGGAATTAACAGCAATAAATCCACACCCTGAGTCTGTGGTGCAAAACCAATGAAGGAAAGGGTTGCCTCTTCTGAGGCCACTCACATGCCCACCTGTCTATGTCCCTCACAAGAACTTCAGCTCATCTTGGTTAAGGGATCTGGGCAGAGTCTGTGTTGAGCCTTTATGCCAAATGATGCAGCCTCAGAAAACAGGTTAGGGCCCACACAGGCTCTATAGAACAAGATGTGGACTCTCAGATGGGAATAACAGAGGCAAGCCTCTGTCATCCTCACTCACACACATAGTCACTCAGAGATTATGCAGTCCTTCCCACAGGGTTGCCCTATCCTGGGATCTCGATATTTGAGACTTTGGGAGTTGATAAGTCTCCCCTTCCATCTGGAGACAAGCCTGGCTTAGGACTTGGCAGCTGGGGCCTTACCTTTCCAGAGACTTCTGGCATTACTCAGTCCACCTCCCCACTGAGTCAGGCTGGGATGTGAGGGCTCAGCCCATGGGGACCACCTCTGAAGGAGGTCTGGTTGAGAGGATGGGTGTTGCCCAACTCATTTGCCTGGAGGTTGCCATCAGCTGCACCCATCAGGCCCTAGCAAGAGGCAAAATGGGCACGTTTAGTTAAGCTTTCCTGGTCAGGGAATCAAATGTGGCAGATGAAATGAAAAACTGAAACAGCACTCTGAGGTGGAGGAATAAAGATTTATTATGTGTGGGCCCAGAGGAGAGTCAAGTCTCCAAAAAATCTGAGTGCCCTGTCTTGGTTTTCATAAGCTTATATAGGGACTCCAAGTGGACAAATTCCTAAGCAAGTGGGCAGGCAGGGGTTACAAATGCAAAAGGAGCAGGTTTTGCTTATCTTCCTTAAGCAGAGCGTTATTAGGGAGGAAAAGAGTCATTATCTGTTTAGAATTGTAATTCCAGTTGAAAGGGGCAGGTGGGTAGTGCTTATCTTACTAAGGATGTGTATTCCAGGGAGAAAAGGGAGGAAGGGAGAAAGGGATGGAGGGTGCTTACATTCCTAATGCTGTGGGTTTCTGCTGAGGGAGGGTTAGGGCTGCAGCAATTCCTTTATCAATATTATTATGACAAAAGTCATTGGGCATTTGAAATTTTGCAAGAATTTAAGTATTCTGATGACAGTGCCCAAAATTTTTTAGTACTGGGTAAAATTTTTAAATTCAACATCTGATTTAATCTTTATGATATCTCTATTGACTTAAAGTTATCCATAGAGCTATTTACAAACGAATTTATTTAGAAAAACATACATTTAAACCATAAGTTTAACATATTTCTTGGCTTCCAATTATTTTGTTAATTTATAAAAATGTATTCTTGGAAATGTTCCAGAGCATATGTGGTCAAGTAGAAGATGATTCAACAGAAATGCAAACTGATAAAAGACACTACTGTATTTAAACAGAGACCAAGTAAATAACCAAGTAGGAAAGAAAGAAGAGTTCAGATAGTAAGTACTGTTGTCATTTCAAATACCTCTCTCTAATGATAGTACTTTTTACCACTTTGTTCCTAAGTCTTTAAATGAGAAGGTTAGCATAAAACACTTAGACCATTTGATCAATTCCCAAGGAATAGGGCTTCTTTGGTTTTAAATAAGTAAAAATCTTTGTGCCATAAAAAATGATAACTAAGGAGATTGGAGGCACAAGCATATAAGGCTTTGTGCTTCCTGAATTAGAATCAATTTTCAGGATAGCAGACTGAACCTGTAGGACACAGAGAGTGTGATAATGGAAACCATTATTTTTTTTTTAGTAACTAAAACACAGAAGACTATTTCCCTCACATGTGAGATTCCCACAGTGAGTGGTCCAGGTTGGTAGGTAGCTCTACTCCATGAGGTCATTTAGGCCAAGATTTCTTCTGCCTTGTTGCTGTACCACCGCCCCCTTTGGTACTGTCCTTATTTGCATGATCAAAGTTGGGTTTTCTTTGGTACATTAAATAATTGAAAATATAAACCATTAAAAACAAAAGGTAAACACAGATGAATAAATATATACAATCCTCAATTAAATGTAGTGGATACATATAAAATTATTTTTGAATCAAACAATATGTTACACAATATATTTGATTCATACTAACATGTTCATACAGTATTTGTCCTTTTGTGTCTGATTTGCTTTACTCAACATAATGTCTTCCAGGTTCATACATGTTGTCATAGCCTTTATGACTTCATTTCTTCTTAAAGCTGCATAATATTCCATCATGTGAATAGATCACAGTTTGTTTATCCATTGATCTGTTGATGGACACCTTGGTTGTTTCAAACTTTTGAAACCATTACTTTTGAGCCAGTGGGAATAATTATCATGATTTCAGTGTCAAGGATATCAGTGCAGGATGGGGTTAAAATTGGGGTTAAGTCACAGAAAAACTGATAGATACCATTGCATTTGCAGAAAAGCAAACTGTTCATGCAAAGAGCATTGACCAAGGAGTCAATAAAGCCAGTCATGTAGGACCAAGTGATGAGGGTGCAGCACAGTCTTCTACATAAGCACTGGGTAGTGAAGAGGATTGCAGATATCTATATATCTCTCATTGGTCATTGAAAAGAGGAGGGAAATTTCAGTGACAGCCAAGAATAAGACATCAGTGTAAAGCAACACATGAATCCAATAAACTTGTTGGAGTTCAGTAAGTTCTCTTAGGTTTTAGGTGTGAGACTGATGTAGGTTATTAGGGAATCAGTAGACGAATCTGAAAGCTGGCAGAAAAACTGCCACCATTAAACACGTGGTCAACCATACCTCACAAGATGGCTGCTGGAAGACATTTGTGAGAACTCCCATTCAGAATGAGATTTCTTCTGGAAGCCAGGACAAGCCCCAGATATTTTCCAGGGGCCTTATCATTGGACCCTCCCAGGGGACTGATGGGTGGGATAACCAATCAAAACAGCAAGCAGCTGGGACTCCTCCTCTGTCATTAGGTAAAGGGCAAAATCATAAATGGTTAAAAAGCAAGCACCAAAGCAGAACCATCCCTGACCTTGCCTTTACTCCCTTCTCTTGCCTTCTTCCCCCTGCCTTGAACACCACACAAGTAAGACCTGGGCATTTGTAATCTGTAATGGGGAATTGTAGTCGGTAAATCAGTCCTCTTTATCACTTTTCAGCCCCTTTCCCTCTACCTGGGACCCTTAATCTGTTATTTTCTCCCATTTCTCTTCCCTCCCTTCCTTAATAAATTACTGGCCTAACTAACCTGGCTTGTTCTTAAAATCCATTTCTAGTAGCTTAGCCAAGATCCAAAGAAAATCTGGCAACAAGACCATTGAGTAACAGAGACCAAAGAATGACAGGTGACTGAGAAAACAATACATTGGAGTGTGAAGCTAGAGATCCATGGAAATGATCAATATCATGCCTTCATTCCCAGAGATAGAAATCAGATATTTCAGGAAAAATAACATAAAGAGGACACCCTCAGATCTCTTAGAGTCTTTCAATCCCATATGGATGAACTAAGACACATTTGACTTATTCCTAATTTCCATAACATTCAACTTTTATGAAGTGTTGAGAAGTCAAAGGTGATACTAGCATAAATGACTTCAAAATTGTTTTTGTTTACAGGAATGATTTGGAATTTTTTTAAAAAGTGGTGAATCTAGCAATTGATTATAAAATATAGTTCACAGTATATGACTGAAAAACACCTTTGACTTCAAGTATAAATATTTATGTACAAACCATCATTTGGGTACTTTATAATGAAACTCACGTATATTGTATAATTTGAATGACTTAGCACTATTATAAATAATTCCTTTTATTAACACATTTATGCAGATGTGAATATTTGTCATAATTATTACTATTTTACACATATTTTAGATGATAAAAAATATTCAGGCAGTTGGAAAAATATAAATAGCATACATACTAGAACCAGAATAAATATAAAAAGGTATGAAAGCCATTATATTTCACAAAATTATTTAAAATTATGTGCAATATGCAGAACAAAAGAAGGAAAATTTCAGGAAAAATAGAAATGAATGAAAGATAATTACTTTAATAAGAATCAATTATTAGAAGGAAAAATCTACAAAGCAACTATGCTTTATCAGATTCTGTGATTGGAATGAAAAATCTTATATAATTTAAGTAAGGAGTGACTGAATAGATAGTAGCTTCAATATATCCCTACAATAATGTATTATAGTGTTTAATAAATTTTTCCTTATAACATTCATTAATATATATTATTATATTTTAAACTTTGTTCAGGATTTAAATCCCTGTAAAGCAGTTAAAAGAAGAAAAGAAAAATGTAAAAGCAAATATATAATATGTATACATATATATACAGACACAAAGATCTTATCACATGAGCTACCTTCAGTCACTCCAAATATTGAAGACTTATCCTCTTTGTAAGAGGTTTGTTTATGATATATGTGATATCAGAATTTTCTAATCAGTTGGCTTCAATTAGTTAAGTAATAGATGCAAATATAACTCAGTTTATACTTATTGACCCATCCTAACTATTCAGTAAATATATTTGAGAATGGATATATTTATAAACTATTTATATATCTATAAATTATTATGCCAGATTAAATATATACTTTAAAATAATCCTAGAAATATGATTTTCAACTAAATTAACATTTGCTTGAATACCAATATGGAAATATCTGCCCATATAGCAAGAAAATGTATAAACATGACAATCCCCAGTTCAAGAAACAGAGAATATCTACTACTACAAATAAAATAGTTCCTCAAGATTGAGGAATGAACAAACATAAGGGAGGAATGTAACTATGGACTAAAGTAGATGTTATTATTATAGTAGTGGAAGAACTTGCATCATTGATATAAAGGCAGTGTCCATCAGAGGTTTTGAAGGGAGGGAGAGGGAAGAATAGGTGTAATATGGGGCATTTTAGGAACATTTGAATTGTTCTGCATGGCATTGCAATGCAGATACAGGCCATTATACATTTTGTCAAAGCCTATAAAATTGTGTGGAGCAATGTATAAACTATAATGTAAACTATAGACCGTGCTTAGTAGGAATGCTTCAATATGTGTTCATCAATTTTAACAAGTGAACCACACTAATGAAAGATGTTGCTAATGGGAAAGTGTGGGAGTGGGAGCAGTTGGGATGTATGGGAATCCTCATATACTTTTGATGTAACATTTATGTAATCTAAGGCTTCTTTCAAAATAAATTAAATAAAATATCTTATTAAATAAAACAATTTCTTCCATCTGTCCCATAAAATCTAAGCCCCCTCTCAATCTGAACCAGAGCAGACATCACCATCCCAAAATCCTCATGATTGAGGAATGAACAACCAAAAGGGGAGAATGCAATCATGGACTAAGTAAATTTCTTAATATTGTAGTAATGGAAGAACATAAAACATTGTTATAAAGATGGTGGCTATCAGTGATTCTAGGGGAGAGGAGGGAATCATAGGTGGAACATAGGGCATTTTTATGGTGTTGGAATGAAGTGTAAACCAAAATGTAAACTATAGACCTTGGTTAATAGCAATGCTTCAATATTTATTTAATTGTAAAAAATGTACCACACAATTGTAAAATGTTATTAATTGGGGAAGATGTGGGAGGTGGAGAGTGTGGGGTATATGGGAATCCTTTATACTTTCTATTTAACTTTTCTGTAATGTAAAACATTACAGTATTATATTAAAGAAAATAAACAAAACTATCTTTATATAGTATATATATATATAAGTTCATGCATCTTAAAATACTTCCTAACACATGTTAAAATGTGATCAATATTTAGTGAGATATACATTTGCTGGATGTGTGAAGGACACAAATATGAATAAGCAAACTCTTCTCAAGGAGTTTACAGGCTTCTTGGAGAGAAAAACTCCCATACAACCAACATATTTTAAAAGAGCATCAAGTTTATCTTTGATTCCTTTCAATATATACATCAAATGTGTTGGCCTACTTCATTCCTTTGATTACTGTGCAATCATTAATGGATAGTAAAGACAGTACTGAAAGACATACCCTTTTTAATGGTTATGTAGTAGCAATATCTGTGAAAGTCCATTCATCTGAGTTTACATTAAAGAATATTCACGACTGAAATCTTTCTCCATTGTAAAGTATAATTTTCCTGTTAAGATGACAGATTCATTATTAGGAAAGCTTTTCTGAATGATTTGGAGCCATAAAAATCTCTATATGTATATCCACATTGCTTCAGGCATTATTGTACAGCTACTTCTTCATTTATTTACATACAGACACAAACACACATATAAATTGGCTTATTAAGTCTGTGAAGTTAGAGTGTCACATTATAGTTATTTGGATATTAATCTCTTCTGAATTTAATGGAGAACATACTCCACTTCTTATAAATATCAATTTGTATGTAATTAAAAATAATAATCATATCCCATTATAGATAATGATCAAAATTTAAATTGTCATAGCAATTTGCTTTGGCCAGACCAAAACAAATGAAAACAGAGATGCATCTCTGTGGAAAGGTGTAGTAATGGGCACCATTACTGGCTGGTCTGGAAATTGAATAGAGAAATAGAGGTTTGGGAGGTGGGTAACATGGGAATCCCTGTATTTTTGTGTAACATTTATGTAATCTAAGTATCTTTTAAAATGTATAAAAAGGAAATAATGGAATATATTTAGTAGTGAAATTATAAAAATATTCTTCGTGATTTGTAACAAATGTATCACACTAATGCAAGGTGTTAGTAATATGGCAGTATATAGGATCTCTGTATTTTATGCATGGTTTTTCTGTATAACTACAATGTCTCTAATTTAAAAAATCAGTATGTGGAAAAAATAAAAGAGATTCAACTACAAAAAAAAAAAAGACTAAAATGGTAAGCTAATCTTGAAGTACAAAAGAATATTATTGAGAAATTTTAGGTTTTCCTCTTGGGAAAAAAGCCTCATTGTCTTAAATATATCAATTCACCCTAATTAGATGATATATGTCATATGATTATCAATTAAAATGTAAGTTTGGAGGAAAAAAAAATTCACTTGCATCTCTCTGTTCCCTAACTTCTGGGAGAAAATCTGAGCCCCATTAGTGAGTCTTTGGCATGATTTTGATAACTTAAGCTAGGCAATTTTAAAGACTTAGGATAAGTTGAAACAAATAAGGAAGAGCTGTGGAAAAAATTACAATAGATAAGAGAGAGAAATTGGTCATCAGAGTAATTTCACCAACATATTCAGAAGCTTAGACATCAGCAAAAAATTACAAGCCATACAGGAAACAGGAAGAGATTGAAAAAGTGGAATAGGGACTCAGGGAATTGAATGACAATGTGAAAAGCAAAAACATATGCATTGTTGGTGTCCCAGAAGAAAATGTAAAAGGGGCAGAGAGAATATTTGAGGAAATAATGACTGAAAACTTCACAACCCTTATGAAAGACATAAATATCATTATCCAAGACCAATATACCCCAAATACAGTAAATCCAAAAGACCTACTCTGAGACATCTACTGTTCAGAATGACTATTCAGAGGATTCTGAAAGTGGTAAGAGAAAAGCAAAGCATCACATATAAGGGAACTTTAATAAGATTAAGTGCAAACCTGTCAAGAGAAACCATGAAGAAGAGAAAAAAGTGGTGTGATGTATTCAATGTTCTGAAAGAGAAAACCTGCCAGCCAAGATTTCTGTACCTTGGAAAGCTGTCCTTCAAACATGAGGGCAGTTCAAATCTTCACAAACAAAAACAGATAGAATATGTTATCAAAAGACTGATATTACATGAGATACAAAGGGATTGCTGTACCTTTAAAAGAAAAATCTGGATGAGACACTTGGAGAAGAGTGTAGAAATGAAGATTATTAGAAAGGGTAAATTAAAGTGTTAAAAGATAGTCAATAGTATAATAGGACAACAGAAAGCCAAATGTCAAAATGGATGAAGTAATAATGCCTTTAGAGTAATAACATTGAATATTAATGGATTGAACTCCACAATCAAAAGACATAGATTGATAGAATTGATAAAAATGTAGGAGCCATCTATATATTGTCTACAAGAGACTCATCCCAGATATAAGGACACAATCAGGTTAAAAGTGAAAGCTTGGAAAAAGTTATTCCATGCAAATAGTAACCAAAAAGAGCTGGAGTAGTGATACTAATATTGGACAAAAAAGATTTTAAATGCAAAAGTGTTATAAGGGGTGAAGAATGTCATTATATATTAATAAAAGGGGCAATTCATCAAGAAGAAATAACAATAAAAATATGCACCTAACCTCAGTGCTCCTAGATACATGAGGCACAAGCTGACAAACCTGAAGGGAGAAATAAATGTCTCTACAATAATATTTGGAGACTTTAATACACCACTCTCAATATTGGATAGGAAATCTAGACAGAGAATAAATAAAGAAATGTGGAGCTTGAATAAGATGATAAATGAACTGGACTAACACCTCTATAGAGCACTGAATCACAAAACAGCAGGATACACTTTCTTTTCAAGTGCTCATGGATCTTTCTCCAAGATAAAACATATGTTGGTCACAGACATGTCTCAATTAATTTAAAAAGATTTAAATTAAACAAAATACTTTGATCACAGCAGAATGAAGCTGGAAATCAATAAAGGATGGGAAAAGGAAATTCATAATTATGTGGGGATTAAACAACACACTCATGAATAACCAGTGGGAGAAAGAAGAAATTGCAGGAGAATTCAGCAAATATCCTGAGATGAATGAAAATGAGAACACAAAATGTCAAAACCTATGGGGAGGGAAGCCATGATGGTGGAGATGTAAGGAGCTCCTGGAGTCAGCTCCTGCTACAAGGCAGTTAGTAATGTACCAGAGCTATCTAAAGCACCTGTTTGGGGGCCCCAGGAGACCAGAAGAGGATCCTGCAACATCCTGGAAATTATGGAAGGAGGAGACTGCCCATCTGCAGAGAAGATTCATGAGTTGAACCCTCAACACTGCAGAAGTCAGTGCCTGTGATGCAAGCCACATTGGGAGCTATTCTGTGGCTGGATTTGGAAACTCCATTTCCCTAAAATTGAGGGAGGAAGACACAGTGTGGCACCGACTTCAGATACTAATTAGTAAATTCAGAGGGCTAAAGTATATTCCTAAGAACCGCTAAACTTTGAATCTGTCCAAGTCAGAAAGAGGCCAAAGCTGTCATTTTAACTACTGCCCCATCATAAGGGGAAGGGGGCTGATTGAATATCACAGTGCTGACAGAGACTGGCTTTTTTACACTCACCTAGGTTGGATTGAAACTCTAGCCTAAATCCCAGCCCCACCTCCAGCAGGGAGGAAGCTGTGGGGATATGCACCACTTCTCTGGGAAACTGCAAGCCGCACCACAGAGGCTGGTGCCCATCCTACTCTGGCAGCACAAGCTGTCTCAGGAGCTCTTCCATGGCTGGAGTTAGAAGCTCCATTTCCCATAAATGGGGGAGGAAGAGACAGTTGTCCAAAGACTTTGTCTACTGATTAGTGGATTCAGCTGCCTAAAGTATAATCCTAGAAACAGCTAGGGTTTGAATCTGTCCAAGTTGGAAAGAGGCCAATGGCCACCATTTTGACTCTGCCCCCAGCATAAGGGGAAGCCTGGCTGACTGAAAATCCAGTGAAATTATGGACTGGCTTCTTTCCACCAAGATCAGACTGCAGCCCTAGCCTAGGCTCCAGCCTCACCTCCACCAGGGAGGAAGCTGGCAGGACCTGCACCAGGCTCTCCAGGCAACTGCAGGTGCTTTTGGCTGGCACAGGCTGAATAGTTGGACACCTGGGCCTGCACCCCACACCACAATAGGAGAGGAGAGTATCTGCGTATCCTCAACCTCTCTGGGCAACTGCAGGCATTTTCATGCCACACAAACAGGTTTGTTGAGTGCCTTAAAGTCCATCTCCACCTCTGCACCATCATAGGATAGGAGGGGGATGGAGTTCCTTTAGCCTCTCAGGGCAACTGCAGGTGACTTTGTCCTGCACAAATCTGACAATTGGGCACCTGTGACTCCAGTCCCATCCCCAATAGGACAAGAGATGTACTGTGTTTGCCCAGGTTCTCTGGGTAAGAGCAGGTGCTTTTGGCCCAAACACTCTGGACTGGTGGGTTCTTGTGGATCCACCCTCACTCCCAAATAGTAAAGGAGGGGTCTTATACCTCCACAACCTCTCTGGGCAATGGCAATTACTTTTGGCCCACAGGGACTGAATTGTTGGGTGCCTGTGGATCCAATCCCATGAGCCAATAGGATAGGAGGGGGCTGGTGTTTCCTCAGCCTCTCTGGGCAGTGACAGGTATTTTAAGCCTTAAGGGACTGAACTGTTGGGTGTTGGTGTTTCTGTTCCCAATCCCTAAATGACAGAAAGTACAGTACTTCCTCAGCATCCAAGAGCAACTGCAGGTGAATTCAGCCCACAAGGATTAGATTGTTGGGCACTCCAGAGGGTCCTTTCCCACCCCTGGCAAGGAGAGGTCTGGTGCTACATCAGTTTACCTGGGCAACTGTGATCATCTTGGACCCACACAGCACAGATTTCTGCCCACAACTCTAGCTCCATCCTCATGCAAGTTAGGGGAGAAAGGGTTGTGAAGCTATCAGTATCTCTGAGCAACCAAAGACAGTCTTGTTCTGCCCATGACTTGGATTATTACACTTGGCTGCTGTTCTGTCCCTACCCCTGAGAGAGGAGAAGGTTGGGAGAAGCCTCATCAATTCCTGGGACAACATGGGCAGCTTCAGCTTCAGTTAAATTTAGAAGGCCAGGATAGAGAGGGTTGATAGAGATGCATGGAGAGCTGTGTGACTAAAGCACAGGTAAAGTGCTGGGAAGCAGTGGAGGTGATGCTGGAAAGGGAAGGTGAATCCAGACACTGGTCCTGAAAACCGAGTTTAGCAATCATGAGTTTAATGTGTTTTAGAGTTAGATTGGTGTCAATGGACCATGAAAGTTGCTTGCAACTGGGAGAAGACAGACAAGGCTGGGTCTTAGAAAGAGGCTTTAGCAGCAGGCTTGGTGTTCAGAGTGATTGTAGGCTGAGATTTAGAGTAAAGGAGCCATCCAACATCTCCATAATGTTCCATGAGTGAAAGGCTCAGGAGTCACCCACCTCAGGATCTAGCACTCATTCCAGTCCTGTACTGGTATATAGCTCTTGAAAAACTTTTGATTATGTATTCAACTATTGCATACCAGAGAGTTTTTTGATGGGAGTTGTTAGATAAAATAAATGATACACTTCAATTTAAGCAGTTAAAACTATACATTGCATATGAACAACCTTCAGTAAATATAAATAAATGTACAAGACACAACTGTTCCTATTTCACAAGGACATCATTACTCTTCCATCCATTCATTTTTGGGAAGCAAGAATTTTATCAAAGTTGATGGCAGAAAAATTGATTAGATTAAGTGTAGGAGATGTGTATTAGTGTTCCCTGTCTCAGTGACCAAAAAGTATAGTGGAAACTAGTCAAAAAACATTACAGATGTTACTGAATATATAACAAAACAAAACTGATTTTCTAAAATTATAGTTTCCTACAGGAGCAAAATTATTGAAGTACCAGAAAATAAATTTCATATCAGAGAGTTCAAATGCAGAATAGGATGATCCTCAAGATCATTATTGCAAATATAGAAAGATTCACATATGTAGGAAAAGATTGGAGTACATTTTGAGAATGTAAATACAATTTGTAACTTATTAAGATGCTTGAGAATAGAAGTGTGTTTTCTAACAAATTCAGGATCATTTATGAACTGAAATATAAGGCAAAATTAGAGTTAAGTAGAAAATAGGCACTGTAGTTCAGTTGCTATTGAACTTGGATGTACATCAGAATCAGGTGGAGAACATGAAAAAATATAGATGCTGGGCGACCTTATTTGAAAATGTCGCCACGATGGGAAGCTTTATTTTTTAAATGTTAAAGTTTAAAATGTTTACCCAAGATATTATGGCCTGAAGAATGGTGGAAAAAAAAACAGGAAATTTTGAAATAAGTGCAAACCGCATCTTTACATAAACTAAGAGAATTCTGAGGTGCTTATGCATAAATTAGTGGTAAAAACTGAACACAGATGAATGTGGAAGAAGATGCAGGAGGAAGCAGACCTCAGAACAAACTGCAAGCTCACCCTTCCAAGGAGAGGACAACATCCTGGATTGCACAATCACAGTCACTTAAAAGAGTGGCAACAAGTTCTGAAGACTGGAGGTGGAGATTCTTTGGACTTTTCCACTTGAGGAAAAATTAATAAACAGAATGTTCATTAAAGCATGGAGAAAGAACTCTTACATAAACCAATATGAGAGAATCTTACAAATCTAATCTCACACAATATAAGTTATTCAAGAGAGAGACATAAAGCATGAAGTCATTTATGGGTAAAGACTAAATGATACATACAGCATCTCCTACCGGTTGAGGACTGACCTCACCCCAGCCCCCACTCCCACCCCAGGGATCCCTCCCCATAAGTCCTTGGTAGCGCACCCTGCTTTAACTGCTATAACATTAAACACTGTCCACCCAGAGCTCATTTGTTTTGAGAAAAGAGCATACACCCAGATGTTTTCCCAAAACTTGCATGCAAACTTCTGGCATTCAGATACATTTCCCCTTATCCTTATAAAATCTAAAGAGCTGTTGGCAAAGGTACAGATACAGTCATGTGAACTTCCTGCCATCTTGCTGTCTGTCACAAGGTAGCCTACAGCTCTTCTTAAGTTCCCCTAATAAATCCTTAAAGACTGATCACTCTGGGGTGCAGTGTTTTTCTTCAGAATCTCAATAGGCCCCATTTGGAGGCAGTTTGAAGCAGCCCTGACTGTTTCTCCCCCTATTTCTTCTTTTGGGGTGAGTCCTGCTCTGACTCAGTGGGAGACAAGTAGAAGGCATACAAAAAATTTAATACATTGTTTGGGTATTTTAAAATGTGATGGACCTTTAGCAAAGAACAAATGAATGATAATCACAAAAGTAATAGCATTAATTTTGTCTGGATATGAGAGAGAGATATGAGTGTGTTGCATGCAGAATATGTCAAAGTTACTGATATTTTCTATACTTACAAGTTGGTGAATGAACTGCTTTTGGTTTATGGTTATATATATTTTAGATATTCATTTTATATATTACCTTGAAATGTGGCTAGTGCAACTGAGAAATGATTTTTTTAAAATTTATTTGTAATTGAAATCTTCAAAAATAATAACTAGTTGCCACCATATTGCAAAAACAAGCTTTAATGTATCTGATATTTCTTTTTTTAAGTGAAAAATATAGCTATCTTGGGCAAAGAAATTGTTTCAGAAGGGCTTATCTAAAACAAGGAAAAATTATTAAAAAGAAAACAGCAAAGAGCTATACAAAGAAACTGAGAAGAAAAGAGGAAAAGGAAAAGGAAAAAACAATAGTTTCTTAAGAACACTTTTGAGAAAAACATGTGACAGAAAAAATGAGATCTATCGTCAAAATTTGACCATAAAGTTAATGAAGTCATCACCTCTAAAAACAGGAGACAAATGTAGAGATCCCAAGGCTCAGGCAGGAGCAGGCCAGAAACACATGGGGCTGAAATGAATGGACTGAACCAAGAAAATAGAAATGCCAGACTCTGAAAATTGTATCCTGTGGGAGAAGGACATAAGATGAGGGGTAGGGAGGTGCAGTTTTAAAATAAAGAATTCTAAAATTATTTAGACTTTTAAACTGTCTCTGAACTGACACTAATTCCAGAGGACCCAAATCATCACTGTAGTCCACCAGTCAGGGTAGGACTTTATTGAGGTCAGGTAATCAATGGAGTTTTAGCTCAGGTCTGTCTCACAGTGGATCCATGGGCCCCTTAACTCATCCTGTGGTTTTTCCCCCTGTTCCAGAATGCATAATTGGATTAGACATACTCAGCAACAGGCAGAAACCCCACAATGGTTCCCTGACATGTGGAGTGAGAGCTATAATATGGAAGGCCACCTGGAAGCCAATAAAACTGCTTTTAAGTAGGAAAAAAGAATATCAAAAGCAAAACTGTATCCCTGGAGGGATTACAGAGATTAATACCACCATCAAGGACTTGAAAGTTGCAGGGGAAGTGATTCCCAACACATCCCCACTCAACTGTCTTATATGGCATGCACAGAAAAGAGATGGATCTTGGAGGGATAGGTATTGACTCCAAATACTGCTACTATTACAGAGGTAGTATCATTAGCCAGGTATTGACTCCAAATACAGCTACTATTACAGGGGTAGTATCATTGCTTGAGTAAATTAACACATCCTCTGTTAACTGGCATGCAGCTATTGATCTTGCAATTGATTTTTTGCTTGATGCCTGTTAAAGACTACCAGAAAGTTTGTTTTCATCTGTCAAGGGCAGTGATACATCTTTGCCGTTCTAACTTATGGGTATATCAACTAATCAGCCCTATGTAATAATCTAGTTTTTGGGGACCTCAATTGGCATCCCCTTCCACAAGACATCACACTTGCTTATTGCATTGATATAATTCTAATTAGACCTGGTGAGAAAGAAGTGAAAACTATTTTAGATTTATTTGTATAACATTTGTTGTGTCCAAGGGTGGGAAATAAATAAAAAATTATTCAGGTCCCTCCCCATCAGTGAAATTGTCAGTTATCAAGTGGTGTTGGGCATGTTGAGGTATCCCTTCTCAAGTGAAGAATAAGGTGTATCATCTGGCCCCTCCTTCAACCAAAAAGAGGTAGAACATGTATTTGGCATCTTTGGATTTGGAGGCTGTACATGAATCTAAATTGGCATCCAATACATGTTGCTGTTTCTCTCATACCCAGGATTCACGGGTCCAAGAATCAAAGGGTGGAAAGATTATGGCACCACTCACTAATGATCTACTAATGATCCACTAGAAAAGTTTTTGCTTCCTATCCCTATGACCATATGCTCTGCTGGGCTAGATGTTTTGGTTACAAAGAAAGGAACATTTCCAACAGGAGACCCAATAATGAGTCTGTTTACCTGGAAGTTGAGATGGCATATGACCACTTTGGGTTCCTCATGCCTCTGAATCAAGAGGCAATGAAGAGAATTACTGTTCTGGCTGTGGTGATCTATCCTGTTTTCCAAGGGGATATTGGACTGCTACTCTACAATGGAGATAAGGAAAAGTATTTCTGAAGATGCAGGAAATCCTTGAGGACATCTCTTACTATGATCATGTCTTGTGATTAAAAATAAATTAAAAACTGTCATGACGCAATCCAGGCAAGACTAGTGATGGCACAGACAATTCAGGAATGAAGGTTTTGGTAATCTCATCATGTAAAGACCAAAGATGACCTAGATAGAGGATAGAGTGGATAGTGGAAGAAGATACTTGTAAATGTAAAATATGACCATATGACAAATGCAGAAATGAAGACTCTAATGGCTATAAGTAATTTTTCATGGGTTTATTATAAACGTGCTTTTGTGTATCTGACTATCTCTCCATTATGTCTTTTTTTCTTTCTTCTCTTATCCCCTTATCATATAAATTGTATTAACTTTGTCATAATATTTGAGATACAGGACATCTAAGATAAGAGTAAACGTCATCCAAGGACTTGCACCCTCTTCTGGAAAAAGGGGTAGTGTGTTTTCAAGTGTGTGCAGGACAGATGTATCTTGTTCAGTGGAAGTGTTACTATGTTATTTTATTTATTTGGAGATCATTTGTTTTAAGGAAATGTGCATGGGTGTCAAATTGACAAGGGGTGAACAATGATCATGAATTTCATGTGTTAACTTTGCTACATTATATTGCCAGTTGTTTGGTAAAAATTTTTATTGAGAAGGTATTTTGTAAATGGGATTTGCATGCACAATCAACTGATTGTATCTCTCATCATTGAAATTTACTCTCTGAAATGTGGTAATCTCATGCATAATTTGGAGGTCTTAAAAGCAAGTATTGAGGATTTCAGCAGTCAGAAGTATGTCTTCCTAAACATCAACTTTGACCCTTGCTGGAATTTTCAGCCAGCCACCATCCCCTGGGGAATTGGTACTAAGAACTAAAATAATAAGTTCATTGGAGCTTCTAGCCTGTGGCCTGCCCTACAGAGTTTGAATTTGCAAATGCCCATGGTCACATGAGCCAATTCTCTGGAAAACCCTGACTACATAACAGCTATTGTTATGCCTCAGGACCCCATAGGGCTTCTGAAATATACAGTGAAGAGATTTTGAGGGTGATATTGTTGTTTCCTCTGATATCTTCCTGAAGTTATAGCTGGAACCCTGTTCCATAGTAATTACTAGAAGCAGGAATATTAATGCTTTCCATAATTTATACTCATGAAAGCTTTTGTAAAATATAAACCCCATCTATAGTGTTATTATTAACTAAATGTGTTTCATGGAAAAATGACAAAGATTTATTTAAAACAGAAGAAGAAATAAGTCATCTTTTTGAATTTGACCTCCAGCAGAATGAAAAGAAAGTACAGGTTGTAGTACATATAACTCTGTGCTTGGTAGTTTACATATATTTGCTTATTTATTCCTCACCATCGCAGTGCTGTTTATGCTTCATTTACCCATTTAACAGGACAGGTGAAAGGAGATTCAGAAAGCTTTAGTAATATGACAAATTTCCATAGATAGAAGATATTATAGCTAGCATTTGAATCTGGCTCTTTGCCTGTCTTCCAAATTCAGATTCCTAAACATGCTCATTGTGAGGGATAGACACCAAACCTAGGTTGTGCCTGGATATGTTACCTCTCAGATCAATGATTAGAGTACCCACCCATTACCAGACTCCTCTTCTTGCAGCTTATTGAAAAATTACTCCATATTTACAGGTTCTCCTCCCACCTCCCACACAGGAACATCTAGTGTATTGACCTCACTTTGTAATTCTACATCTCCACTACTCCTCATTGTTACTGTCCTCTTTAGTCCCCAGTTATTCATTTTCTAAGACAAAATAATCATGTCTTTTGACCCTTTCACCCCATCTGCTGAGCAAGACCCCAATCCCCAGTGACTTTAAATACCTGCCTATTACATGGCATCATTTGACACAGCACATGACTAGGATATTGATCCTGGTCTAAATACAGTAAGAAATACCCAATGGCTTTTGCATACACAGGAAATTGTACTGTGCCTTGCTAATTGAACAATTATTTCATGTTCTATATATATGCAAAACCCAATTCCTTTTGAATCAATTTTCTCCCTATCCCTTCACATTTTTCCATGTAAAAGCATCACTTCTTTATTTAAAAGGAAAAATAAAATTCACACTCAAACCTGTCCAAAAAGACAATAATAACCATAATGTAAAAATTCTATTATAAACCATATGGAAGCATTGAGTTTGAGTAGTACATTCTTCAGGTATACTGTGGATTTTTTGTTTTAAATTTGTGACTATACACATAATTAAAAACCTTAAAAGTGTGGTGAAGGAATTTTTCTTAAAATTAACTAGAGGGCTAGTTCAAAATGCTGTAATAGGGCTGAGTAGTTATACTGTGGGAAATGATGCTCTCACTTCTGTGTGCTAGCATAAGTTAAGGGATCAGATTCAAAAGTGATCACACTTCTAGGGTTAGCATGAGTGGCCAACTTGAGTGAGAAATCCTGGGAGATCCATGTGTTCCTCCATGTACAAGGAAAATCCACTTAATCCAAAAATTCAAACATGGAGCATGGTGGGATTTCACAGTAAATTTAGTCTGGGATGGGGAAACATGGTAAGCCCAGTAAAGGCAGCAGGCTAGGTTGAACTGGTTTTCCCTAATCAGCTTTTCTTACCATTCAGTGGGTTTAGTGCAGTCATTCAAGGCACAATTTAGAATGTCCTTCAGTGTGCTCCAGACTGCTGGTTTCTATTAAAGGACTGTTTTGAGATTTGCATCCCAAGGAAAATCATGCTACATATAAATGATCCAAGATTTTTGCCCAAAAAGCTTCTTGGATAAAATCTAAAAAATACTATTGCAATTGTGTCTCTGGAAGAAAAAAACATTATTCTAAAAGTAAACAGATTCACTAAACTCTTTTAGTAAACTTCAGAGTAGTTAAGTTATTTTCTAATTCTTTGCTGCATACACTCACCAGAGGGTAGGGGAGCAGCTGCCTTTTTGTGCCAGCATCATATGGGGGATTAAAAAATGCTCCACATAGATAAAGAGGGCATCCCAGTGCTTCCAGAGACAGACAATAAAAACCAAGAGGAATAAAGTATTGAATATCCTGTTGTGAATTTTCATGAGGGTAACTGTGCAATTGGTTACTGTAGAGACAAAGACCAAAAGGACCACCGTTATTGCCAGAAGGATGTTGAGTTTGCCCAGAAGGTTCTGGGCAGTGGCATTCTCCAGCCCTTCCAGCTGCACCAAATGCTGCCATAGCTCCATCTTGGAGATGTGTGTCTGACACAACTCCAGGGCCTCCTGGATGTCCCAGCCCATTCATAGGGCTGTCAGGCAATTTTCTCTTCTATGCTGGCCAATTCTTGCTTCAAGTTCAAGATTTCATTCTGGTGGAACTCTGTTAAGTATTTAGTTGTATTTCTAATCCTTCACACTTATATCACTCCTCCTGTAAGGTCGGCAAAATTAAGTAATATTTCCTCTGGTAATATTCCTTGAGGGTCTCAAAGGATTCCTCTAGTCTGGTCTGTGTTCCCCAGATCTCTTGTATCTCATGAAGTAGTGCATCAAATCCTGAGCTCTGCATGTCCAGGGTGTTTGATTTGGAGCTGAATGTTCCTACAGTGATGCCCCTGGTTGTGCTGTTGGCTCCCACTGAGCCTGATGTGGCACTAGATCAATCTTCCTCACTACCATATTTTGAGCTCTATTGAAAGTTTGAAATCACCCTCAAAGTCTCTCCCCCATCCTCCACTTGCCCTTCCTTTAAACCTTAGAGTCTAAAGAGTCCTTCAGATTAGAGATGTTGTTGGCACTGCCATATTTTTTCAAAATCAGTGAAACAATCTCTCTGTGCTTTGAGACCACAACTCCTGCTGATGAATGCGTGGCCTGGGAGAAACTGGAAAGTCCAACCTTGAGACTGTCCACTGCACCCTCACTGAAGTCAGTCACCTTCTCTCCCACATCCTTCAGAACTTGGTACATGTTCTGGAAGACATCCTTTGGCTGGTGCTGGATACTATTCTGTTCTACATCCCAGAGCTCCCAGTGGTAGTGTTCAAGCTTCTTTTGTTGCTGGAGGAGGGTTTGGGAGGATTTCTTGTCGTCCTTCTCAAAGACATGCTTGATTTGGGTTGCCTGCTACTTGAATGCACTGTTGGCAAACTTCAAGTACTCAGCAATGTTGCTGTCCTGGGCTGTCTGCACAATCTTGATCTGTTCAGTGAGCTTCAGGATATTCTGCTGCAGGTAAGCAATAGCAACATTTTTGCACTGAGGGTCTGCTGTTCTATCCACGGAGTTCATGTGGATGCTGCTACTGGTGCTAGAGATCACTGCACTGGAAGTATGGGCAATGTTTTACTTCCAACCACTTGCTCCACTCTGCAGTTGCCTTCTTTCCTGGAAGACATGCAGCAGCAACTGCTGCACAAGCTATTTCCATTTCAGCTGAGCTGGTAGGAGCATGTGTCCTGGAAGAAGACTTGGGCCTGCCTGAAAGCATAATGGCTGCTGTCTCCCGGTCAGATCTCCTTTTGACTTGAGGGCTTCCTTTTGGGACCTCTGGCTTGCCCCACCTACTATTCAAGCTCATCTGTCTCTTCATCTTGGGTGACACTCAGCTCTGCTGCAGGACTCAATTAGGATAAGTGTAGAGACACCATCCATCTCAGCACATGTGTTCTGGCTCTTCAGATCCATTTCAGGTTCTGGCTCTGCCTGAATTTGGTGCACATCATATGGAGACACTGATGACCTCCTGTGCTGGTGCTGAAAGAGGCCAATTGCAATAATGTTTTTCAAAGCATTGTGAGTCACTTTAGACAATTTTGTTCTGATTCTGTTTTCTGCCTTCTGCATCTTGGGGTTTTCCTCCAGGATCTTGGTCCTCATATAACTGTTCACTGCCCAAAGGCTCCATTAGTAGGCTTATTGTGCTTATTTGCAAACTCAAAAAATTTTAAACACACCAAGACTCTCAAATTAGGTAAGCATTTGCTTCACTTCAACAGTGACTACCCATGCATCTGTATGAAAGTGGTTTTGTGCCCATCTTCATCACTCTTCCTCAAGGACTTCTAAAGTGTACAGAGATCCTGATAAGAGAAGCAGCAGGCAGGAGACAAACAGGCGATGTCTCTACCAGAGACATCACTCGAGGTCAGGCACCAGCTCCTGGCCCTGTGGCCTACTCACTGGGTCCATCTCCCCAGCCACCCACTCTCTCCCTCTCCTCCATGATGCCTCAGTTCTGGGGCAGGAGCACGATACTGCGCCTCCTACACTGCCCATAACATCTGACACCGGCCAGCAGCGTACGTGCTAGGTGGCAAATGGCACTGACTCCCTTCAAATTTAACAGATGAGATTACCTCCTGCTACACAAAGGAACTAATTGATTTGGCAAACTGCCTCAACTCATTGTTATGAAATTTATAAATACTCATATATTCATAAACTTCAGTTACCCCTCCTCTTTTGTGAAAAATAAAATTAATGTTAAGCATCATCTCTACCCCTGGCCATCCAATTTCTCTAAATGGATCCCTTTCTTTCCACTTTCTTGTAAAGTTGATTTACTGAATATATACTAAATCCCCTTTACCAGCAACCTCTCCATATATTTCCCATGGATCTTTTCATGATTTAAACACATCTTCCATCTTGAAACTAAAACCACACCTGAAACTATGTTTTCCCAGCTCCTGCTCTATTTTTAACATCTTTACAATCAAACATATAGAGCCATCTACATCTAATTACCATTTTCTCATATCACCTCACACTGTGAATTTCTAATATAACTTATGATTTCACCATAAATAAATATGATTAAGATCTCCAATGCTCTCCTCAAAATTAAATCCAATGAGCTTTTTACTTGGAAGGAAATTATATTTGGACCATGAATTCTTCAGGGAAACTTTGGTATTCTTTGGAGATTTTAAATAGCTGAGGCTCTTGACTGTATTCAAAAATTTTAGTCACTCCCTCCCAATGTCCTTGTCAAGAAATTCTAAAGAAATAATATTGAAACATCTCAAAACTAAATGCTACATAATTGCTTGGAAATCTCATGCATTTCTTTAATTGTTTCCATTTTTACCAGACCTCTTCTGTGTGTGTTCAAAGCTTTTGCCTGGATTTTATTTCTAAGTTGTAAATGCTACCTGTATATGTTACAGACTTTTAAACTGAAATATATCTCAAACTGAAGCAATTTATTTTCACCCAACAAGTAAATGATAATATTTCTCAAGTCTCCAAAAATAGCTAGTAGCTCCTCAAAAATCCAAATATTAATTGCAACAGAAGAAAAAATAGATAAATGGGACCTTCTCAAAATAAAACACTTATGCATCTCAAAGGATTTTATGGATGGGTTAAAAAAGCAGCCTACACAATGGGAGAAAATATTTGTAAATCACAAATCTGACAATGGTCAAATATCTCTGATATATAAAGAGATCCTACAACCCAACCATCAAAAGGCAAATTACCTAATTAAAAAATGTCAAAAGACCTGAAGAGATATTTCTCTAAAGAAGAAATATAAATGGAGAAAAACATGAAAAAATGTTCCTCACTGACTATGAGGGAAATGCAAAACTGCAATGAGATATCATTTTATACCTACTAAAATGGCCAATATTTACAAAACAGAAAACTACATGTGTTGGAGAGGATTTTGAGAGATAAGAACACTTACTCACTATTTGTTGGAATGTAGATTGTTACAGCTCCCATGGAGGTCTTATTGCCAATTCCTAAGGAAGTTAGATATGTATCTACCTTGTGGCCCAGCAATATTGCTACTAGGTATATGCACAGAAGAACTGAGAGCAGTGACACAAACCTCTGCAAACCAATAATCATAGCAATATTATTCACAATTGTCCAAAGATGGAAACAACACTTTTCTCCATCAACTGACATGTAGATAAACTCTGGTATATACACACAATGGAATACTATGCAGCTGTAAAAAGAAATTAAGTCATAAGCATATGACAATGTGAAAGAACATGGAGTACAATATGTTGAGTGAAGCAAGCCAAGCACAAAAAGACAAATATTGTATGACTTTTCTATTATGAACTAAATATAATGAGCAAACTCATTGAGTTAATCACTAGAATATGTCACCAGAGAATAGAATATGGTGAAAGAATGGAAAGCTGAGGTTTAATCTGTGCAGAATTGGTAAAAATTTCTTTGTAAATATTTGGAAACAAATTACAATGGTGAAAACACATCATAGGATTTGTAATTAGTAGTGCTCACATATAGGTATGATAGTGGTAGGTTTGTATCTTTTTTGTTGTATTTTTAGTAATGAATATGCTCTTATATTGACTGAAGTGATGAATGCACAACTCTGTAACTTTACCAAATGCCACTGATTGTACCCTTTAGATAAATTGCATGGTTTATGAACAAAAATTAGAGTGGTTTGGGGGAAAAAATAACTGAAATGTAAGATATGGACTATAGGTAATAGCAATACTTTGCTGATGCTCTTTCATAATTTGTTACAAATATTTCCCAACAATGCAAGGTATTGGTGGTGGGGTGATGTGTGGGAGCCCTGTATGATTTTATACATATTTGTTTTGTATGTTCACAACTTTTACAATACACTGATTGTTTATCATGTATGAATTGTATACTTCAATATATTGTCCTAAAAATGAAAAAAAAGAATACTATAAATAATTGTATGCCAACAAATTAGATAATCTAGAAGAAATGAAAAATTTCCTGGAAATGCATCAATTATCAAAATCAACTCAAGAAGAAATAGAAAACCCTCAGAAAACCTGTGTGACTAGTTGAAGTTGAATAGAAATCAGAATTTCGTATCAGAGCAATTCCATTCCTATGGGTGTGAACCTATTGTAGGTGAGACCTTTAGATTTGGTCATTTCAGTTAAGGGCCTTTTGATTGCATTATTTCAGTAAAGCATGACCCAAAGTAGGTCTTGATCCTCTTACTGGAGTCCTTTATAAATTGTATGAATACAGAGACACAGATAGAAACACCCAGAAGCTGAGAAAGAAAGCCTTGGAAGCCAAAAGCTGAAATCAAAAGAACCCAAAAGGAGAGATAAAGCCATGAAGTAGGAAACTAAAAGCAAGGAAGCCCATAGGAGGATGGAAAGCCCCAACAGACGCCACCATGTGCCTTGCCATATGGAAGACGAGTCCAATATCACTGGCAGCAAGTCTTCAGAGAGAAAAGCATTTTCTGATGAAGTTTTGATTTGGACATTTTCACAGCCTTAACATTGTAAGCTTATATGTTAATAAATACCCCTTATAGAAGCCAAACCATTTCTGGTATATTAACTTCAGCAGCTTGCAAATTGAAACAACTTGTAACAACTGAAAATGAAACCTTCCACCAAAGAAAAATTCAGGACCAAATGTCTTCACTGGTGAAATCTGCTAAACCTTTAAAGAATTAACACCAATTCTTCTCAATCACTTCCAAAGAATTCAAGAGAAGAGGACACTTTTTAATTCATTCTGTCAGTCCAGTGTTACAGATACCAAAGCCTGGTAATCACAAGAAATGAAGAGTAATGACAATTTCCATTATGAATATAAAGTAAAAATCCTTAGCAAAATACTAGCAAAATGAATTCATAACATATTGAAAATATTAAATACCATGACTAAATGATATTTATGCCAGGGATGCAAGGGAATCTCAACATATGGAAACCAATTATTATAATAAACTACATAAATAGAAAAAGGAATTTTTAAAATGACAATCATCCCAACACATGCAGAAAAGGCATTTAGCAAAATCCAGCACCATTTCTTGTTAAGAATACTCAGGACACTAGGACTGGAATAGAAATTTCTCAACATCATAAAGGCAATTTATGAAAAATGTACTTCAATATCATTCTCAATGGTGAAATACTGAAAACTTTCCTCCTAAGATTAGGAACATGACAAGGAAGCCAACTTTCTCCGCTGCTATTCAATATTGTACTATAAGTACTAGCCAGGGCAAATAAACAAGAAAAAGAATTAAGAGACATGCAAATTTGAAAGGAATAAGTATAACAATCTTTATTTACAGATTGCATGATTATATACATAGAAAATCCAAAGAAATCTATGTAGAAATTATTAAAGCTACTAAATGAGTTCAGCAAAGTAACTGTGTAAAAGCTCAAAAAGGGGAAATCAAGAAAAAAATTACATTTACAATAGCATTAAAGGAATAAAATATATAAGAATAAGTTTATCCAGGGATATAAAAGACTTTACATTGAAACTGGAAAAAATATTGATGAAAGACATTAATAAGACCTAAATGATTAGCAAGATATTTCATGTTATTGAACTAGAAGAGTTAATATTACCAAGATGTGACTATTACCAAAAGAGATCTACAGATTCAATGCAATCCCTATCAAAATGCCAGCATTCCATTTTTTTCAGAAATGGAAAATGCAACCCTCAAATTCATGTGGAATTTCAAGGTGTCCCAAATACACAAAACAATTTTGAAAAAGTAGAGCAAAGTTGAAGAACTCACACTTTCCAACTTCAAATTGTACTGCAAAGATACAGTAACCAAAACAGTTGTGATAATGGCATGAAGATAGATAAATAGGCCATTTGAAAAAAATTGAAAGTCAGTAAATGAATGCATATATCTCTCACAAATTGATTTTTTTAATTAAAGACATTGGAGCTTTACAGAAAAATTGGGCATAAAACAGAGTTTCCATATAGGATTCTCTTATGCCAGCTTGAATTTGTGTACATTTGTTACAATTCATGAAAGAACATTTTTATAATTGTACTATTAACTATATTCCATCATTTACAATAGGTATCCCTGTTTGTATTATACAGTCTTATGTTTTTTAAAATTTTTATTCTATCAACAGAAAAACAACCTTAAATTTATCCTGTTACCCATATTCATATATAGTCATGTTTTTTTTTTATTTTTCTTCTTTTGAGAGTAAAACAACCTAAAACTTATCCTGTTACCTGTATTCACATATATATTTCTGTTAATCACACAAGATTCTGCTACCATCACCACCATCCATCACCAAAATTTTACAGTCAATCCTAATAGAAACTGTACAATTTAAGCATTAACTCTCCATTATCTATCTGAATCCTGGCTTTTGGTAACTTATATTCTAGAGTCTGATTCTGCAAGTTTGCTTATTCTAATTATGGCATATTAATGAGGTTATACAATAGCTGTCCTTTTGTGTCTGACTTATTTTACTCAACATGATGTCTTCAAGATTCATCCATGTTGTCACATGCATCAGAACTCCATTCCTTTTAATGGCTGAATCATATTCCATTTCATGTGTAAACTACATTTTACTTATCCATTCATTGGTTGAGGGACACTTAAGTTGCTTCCATGTTGTGTCTATTGTGAATAATGCCACTATGAACATTGGTTTGCAAATATCTCTTTGAGTTCCTGCTTTCAAATTGTTTTGGTATATACCTAGGAGTGAGATTTCAGAGTCATGGTAATTCTCTGCTTAAATTTTTGAGGATCTTACAAACTATCTTCCAAAGTGGCTGCACCATTTTACATTCCCACCAACAATGCATGAGTGTTTCTATTTCTCCACATTCTTTCCTCAACACTTGTAATTTTCCACTGATTAAGTAGTTGCTATTTTAGTGGATGTGAAATATTATCTCATTGTGATTTTGATTTTGATTTCCCTAATACCAAATGATGTTGAGGATCTTTTCATCCTCAATGGTTCATATTTTAACCATTTATATATCATCTTTGGAGAAGTGTCTATTCAAGTCTTTTCCCCATTTTTAAATGAGTTGCTTCTCTTTTTAGTAGGATTTCTTTATAAATTCTGAATATTAAACTCTTACCAGATATTTGATTTCCAAATATGTTCTCCAATTGAATAGGTTTTCTTTTTCACTTCATGATAATATCTTTTGATGAAAAAAAGAAGTTTTAAACATTCATAACTCTCCATTTATCTATTATTTCTTTTGTTGCTTGTGTCTTGAGTGTAATTCTAAGAAACATTGCCTAACACAGTGTTCTGAACATGCTTCCCTATGTTTTCTTTTGGTAGTTTAATCATCTCGGCTCTTATATTTAGGTCTTTGAAATAGTTTGAGTTTATTTCTATGTATGGTGTGAGACAGTGGACCCCATTCATTCCTTTTTCTATGGATATCCAGCTATTCCAGCAGCATGTGTTGAAGAGACTCTTTCCCAATTGAGTGGACTTGACAGGCTTGCCAAAAAGCAATTGGCATAGAGGAGCTGATGTAGCTCAGTGACTGAGCACCTGCTTCCCATATATGAGGTTCTGGGTTTAATCCCCAGTACCTCCTTAAAAAAGTAATTGGCATAGGTGCAAAAATCATCAATAAAATACTTGCAAATTGAATCCAACAGCACATTAAAAGAATTATACACCATGATCAAGTGGGTTTTATCCCAGGTATGCAAGATTGTTTCAACACAAGAAAATCAATTAATGTAATACACCACATTAACAAATCAAAGAAGAAAAATTACATGATTATCTCAATTGAGGTAGAAAAGGCATTTGACAAAATATAGTATCCTTTCTCGATTTAAAAAAATACTCTGAAAGGTAGGACTAGAAAGAAACTTTCTCAACATGATAAAATGCATATAAGAAAAACTCATGGGTAACATTTCTACCCAATGGGGAGAGGTTGAAAGCTTTCCCCCTGATATCAGGAACAAGACACACATGCTCATTATCACCACTGATATTGATATTGTGATTAATAACAACAATAAGAAGAACAATTATGCAAGAAAAAGAAATAAAATGCATCTAAATTGGAAAGGAAGAAGTAAAACTTTCACTTTTGCAGATGAATTTATCCTATATATAGAAAGTCCCAAAGAGACTACAGCAAAGCTACTAGAGCTAATAAATGAATTCAGCAAAATGGCACACAAGGTCAATACACAAAAATCAGTAGTGTTACTCTACATTAGTAAAAACTATCTGAGGTAGAAATCAAGAAAAAAATTCCATTTACAATTGCAACTAAAAATCAAATATCTATGAACAAATTTAAATAAGGATGTAAAGGATTTGAACATGAAAAACTACAAAACTTTGGTAAAAGAAATCAAAAAAGATCTAAATAAATGGAAAAAATTTCCATGCTCATGGTTTGGAAGGCTAAATATTGCCAAGCTGTCAGTTCTACCCTACATGATTCGCAGATTTAATGCCATCCCAAACAAAATTTAAACAGCCTTCTTTGCAGAAATGGAAAAGCGAATTATTGAATTTATTTGGAAGATAAAGGGTGCCAAATAGCCAAAATCATTTTGAAACTTAAAAATGGAGTTGGAGAAATCACACTTCTTAACTTTAAAACTTATTGCAAAGCTACAATTGTCAAAATAGCATGATACTGGCAGAAGGATAAATATATATGAACTTATACTGACAATCTGAAACATCTCTGATGGCATACTTGCAAATATATACTTTCAGGAGCTGGTACTGAAAATACAGGATAATTAAAAAGGCATTTGCTTTTAACTATGCTAAACTTGTGCCTTCAAAATAAATAAGGCAGAAGGGGTGGTTTGACAGAGGATGGGGTAATGGTGTTGCAGGGATGTGAGTGGGATTGAAGGTACTGGAATGTGAGTGCAAGCACGGTGGGAGGTTTGGTTGAATTATCCATGGAAATGAGTGGAGGGCTGGAGGAAGGAACAGGTGAACTCTGTGTACTTGTAGGTCTTTGGTTGAAATTATAATGGTGGGAATGTTCTTTTAGTGAATACAGCAGGGGAGGGTTATTGGTGGAACTTACTGGGGTTGGAAGATTTGTTGGAAAGGGTGCATATATCTATGGAACATGCAAATGTTTGTCTTTTCATAGGATGTTATCTCAGTGGCTAATGAACAAAACAATAAACAAGAAAATATTAAATTCCCATCTGGGGTATGCCTGCTTGTTTTTCAAATAATGGAGCAAAGTCTCTCAAGAACATAAGCAGTGACTAATGAAAAGAGAGACCAATATGTCAAGCCCTCAATATTAATGCATGTAACTATGAACATTATTCTTCAAAAATTGTAACATAGTGTTAACCATGGTTTATGAGGGGAGAGGGAGAGAAGAATGGATAGAGTATGGGGAATTTTTAGGGTATTGGATTTGTTCTGCATGATCTTGTAAAGACAGATACAGGCCATCACACATTTTGTTAGAACTTATAAAAGTGTACAATACAGAATGTGAAATATAATGTAAACCATTGACCATCATTAATGGCAATGCTTCAATATTTGTTCATGAATTTTAATAAATGTACTATATTCATGTAAAATGCTATTAATAGGGGAAAATGTGACCAGGGAGGGCATGAGCCATACATATGGGAATCCCCTATATTTTCTATGTGACTTTTCTGATACCTAAAGCTTCTTTGAAAATAAAGTGAAAAAAAAAATAAGACACTGGGGGAACAGTCAGAAGAAATATTCACTGTACATAAAAGAGAACATATTACAGGAATGAAAGATCCTTTATAATTTTTATTATAAAGGATAAATTTTCATTATCTGGATTGGCATAGTGCTGAAAGTAGCTGTCCCTTCAGCAACTCCTCATAGAAGATGTGGCAACTGAACCCATCCTTCATGCCACACTCTGTGTGCTCCAGGATGACCTCCAAGGAAAGGAACACTCAGCAGCATGTCACACAGTTGAATCCTTACTCCCTGGTGAAGGGCCAGTCCATGGACAATGCATAGGACCTCTCTTCCTCCTTTACCTAGATGGTGGGCTCAGGGGCACATACCTCAGCAACTTCTGGAAGGTATCCAATGAGTAGACCAAAGTTGGTGTTTGTTATACTGGATTGGGGAATTCTATGGTGCTCTCTTTGGAGAGCTCAGTCTGAAATACTGGGATGTTTTTCCCATGGGTGAAAATTGATTTTGGTTTGCCACTCAGCCCTTTACCATGTGCATCTTGGTAATATATGCACACCTGACCAATTGATGCTCTGAAGAAAACCTGTAGCTTGATAAATTTGTGCTCTGCTCAGATGAAGCTGAGGAAGAAGACCTCCCTGATAACCTTTGAATTTTACTGGACTTGGAACTTGGACTTATTGATTTTGATGCTGTAGGCTGCTCAGAACCTTCCTTTTGATTTGAAGTCTCTGAGAAGAGACCGTTATGTAAATGATGACCTGGGCCCCGGGCTCCTAAGCTACAAGCCCAGGACTCTGGTCTCATGCATGCCTGGAGGCTTCTCCATCTCTATGATCCCTGAAATGTGTGAAATCACATTGCCTATTGCTCCTTCTTTGGGGATATTGCTGGGGACGATGTCCAATGCACAATTATATCAATGATAATATTGCTTTATAGTGAGGTTTTTACTCTTTGAAAATGCTGTAATATTAATGGGATTTTATGCTTAATTTAGATTCTTCCATTTTAATTTTCTTTTTATTTTGGCATTTACTTTTTGAATGCCAACTGAAATTTCTCATTTGGAACATGGAAATGGCCTCAAATTCCTCAATATTTGTAATATTATGTTACTCTCTGAAAGAAGTTTTCTATGTAAGTCATTTTCTAAGTAAATTTCAAGTGGGAACACTCAAACAGGATATATTGTAAACTCTTTTTAACATATTTTTTAAGGAAAGCTAATATAGAAGTAATCATATCAAGAGAGAAATAACTTGTATATTTTGTTAAGACTCTTACAGGTCTTCTTTGTACCTCTCATAACAAAGCAACAAAAGAAAGTTAAAATTGCCTTTTTCAGAACAGATGCTCCACTTAACATGCCCTTATTAGATAATCTCCTTCAGGCTGAAGGTAGAAAATAGATGTCCATGTCAAAAAGCTTTGATTTCACAAACCTCAGATGTCAGATGACATGTCAGATGACCATGACAAAATCCTCAACTAAGGTTTGTGGAATCAAGATGATATTAGCCTAAGAATGTACATAGGTTTCTGAATAGGAGGGAAGGATTGGAGAGGGCAGGATGAAGAAAGAAAAAATGGGAGCATTTTTTGGTTGCAGGTGTGGGAGGAATGTGAAAATCCAGGAAGAGACATATGATAGAGAGGAGGAACCTCCAAGGAGGGTGTTAGAGGCCAGGCAGAGGCTCAATAGGGAACAGGAAGCAGGGATGAGCCACTGGAGGGCAGCACAGGGAAGCATAGGAGAAGAAGTGGGGAGGTAGCAAACTGGCTGGGGAAGGAGTACACACTAGGAATTGTAACAGAAGATCAATTTAGGGAAAGCCAGGAATTAAAACTGTGAACCTGAATTGAGGCTATGCTGTTATAGGCTCTTAGGTTATTTTCAAGAGATGGGTAGAAGATAGAGAAGTTCCTGATCTCAGGATGGGGCAGAAGAGCTCAAAAGGTTAGAGACCTCTGGAATAAACATGGTATAGTGTGCTCCATCATGGCACTCCCATAATATCCTGATCAATTTTATTTTCTTAATTCCTCCAAAGATGCATTCAATCTAATTAGAAAATATAATAAAATGAAGTATGAATCTTCTAACCACTCTTTCCCCAGCCCAAAACCCTCTACCACAGTTGTCTACCTAGTCCTTCCCTTTCTATCTATGTAAAGGAGTTAGGTTACAGAACTGATGTGGCAGTTTGATATTATTAATGAATTCCAAAAAGATAGATAAATTATGTTTGTATATTGGACTGCTTCTCTAGGTATGATAACCTTTGATTTAAATTCAAAGGATTTATGTTTACTTTATTAAATCAAGTTTAGTGTTTTGATTTAACCACATCATTAGGATGACTCAGGGTTGATTCCCTGCCCCTTTTGTGGGCTATATAAATATACACTCAATCAAGAAGACACAGAATAATACAGAGGAATAGAGAGAGCTCCAGAGACGTGGCAGAGGGGAGAATTAGTTTTGATGCCAGAGAGAGCTGAGTCACTCACTTGATAGTTTGCAGCTGAAGAGACCAGATCTCTGAGCAGCTGAGAAGGTGTGGAAAGAATAAGCCCTCTAGCCTACAGCTGAGAAGAAAAGAAGCTGGAAACACACAGCCTTAAGAGGAAAAAGAAGGCTGAACCCTCATAGACATTGCCCACCATTTTGCTTCAACTTGTGGCAAATGATTTTGGGTGAGCTGGACTCTTTACAGCCTTGTAAGTGTAAGATTTTACCCACAAATAAATATCCTTTATAAAAGTCAACATATTTCTGGTACTTTGCATTGACACCCCTTTGGCTGACTAATACTTATAATTGGCTAATTTGCCTATGCTTATTCTGGAAGATCCCTCAGACTCAAAGTAGAATTTTTGTGTTTGTTCAATCATTTACCCTTCATTTATCCATTCATATTTTAATTGTCTACTGAATGATGGGATGTATTTTTTCAGTGAAAGACTCAGTGTGCTTCATTCCTTCACTCCAAACCCTTAATTTTCTTTCCTTTCACCCATGGGGAAATAGGCCCAGGAACAATCAGGAGAAATCTGACCAAGGAGAAATCAGACCCGTTGCAACTCAGGTCTCATCAATCAGAGGCAAATTTCCATCGATCCTTATCTGAAAGTTTAAAGGTGTCTTCATTCCAGATTGCTGTTTCATCTTATCTGGGTGGATGTGAACCAAGAACAGCCTCTGAAGGATTTTTATCCCTTCTCCTAGTTACATCTGATGTCCCAGCCTATCCTAAGTTAGGGACTCTGATTTAGTCCTGAATAGCTATCAAGTGGTAGCCAAATTTTCTCTCCCACTGGCAGATCTCAGATTGCCAACCTCATTGAAGAGCAGATAGCATTTGAATGAACACCAAGGCTTACAGTAACTCTTGTGTGACATCATCATTGACATAATTCAGTTCTATGTGCACAGTTTGAAACTATACATGGCAACATGAAACACATAACAATTGCTGAAGCTGGGATTGGTTTTGGGGAGACAGATATTTTATAAAAAAATGAATTGAAACTTCTCCCTGTCCTCAAATAAGTGGCCATCCATTGAGGTAGAATGACTGGGGAGCAGGGACTAACTATGATGGACCATTGTTTTCTCCTAATCTTTCTTTTGACTCTGGTTGAAACCTGTTTCTTCAGCCCTGGTCACACAATGTCCATTCAGAATCACTCTCAGTTCCCTTTGCATGAGTTTTCATAAAAGCTGTTCCCTCTGATTAGAAGGCTTTCTCTCCTCTCCCCTCCCATGGTTCATCCTGCCTCAGAGTCACATGGTGTTTAAGAAAGTTGAGCTCCTGCATTTTGGGCCAGCTCCACCCATTTCTGGTCATGTGACCATAGGTAATTCACCTGAACATTCCATACCTTATGTTTTACATCTTTAAAATCGGGAGTGCTCTATCAATTGCATAGAATTGTAGGTGGGATTAAATAGGTTAATATATGGGAACACTGAAAAGAGTGAATGGCTGGTACAAAATAAGATCATGTGAATGTCTGCTGTTATTGCTATCCTTAGGTCACACCTTACTGAGCATGTGCTAGCTAGGTGATTTTTCTGCTAAATAATTTCAGAGCACTCAATTATCCAACATTGTGGCACTAATCACAGTTGATAAGACATTTTTAGTCACAAATCTGTTTCCTCCAAATACTGTGTAGCAACTTTGGGGTAAAGTCCAGGTCCAACTCATCTTTGCATTTCCAGAAAATATGACAGTGTCTCACACAGAGTGGGCACTTGATACACAGCTGTTGATTCAACAAATGTATGGTGACTCCTCCAAAGGACACATCTATCATTGATATCCAGTAAATGGGATTGTGTGATCTGGTTCCTAGAGTGTTCCATCAATTAAAAGTGGATTCTGGGTCACTGTTATTTCATCTTACTGACCCTGAGACCCAGGAAATGTTATTGTAAATGTCCTTAGTCCCTTCATGTATTTTTTGGGGGCCTCTGGAACAGGGTTATGATTATCCTCACAAAAAAGTACTGAGCCCAGGACATCTGAGATCACTTGTCAAGGAGGTTTTGGAGTGCATGCAGGCAAAAATTCATTGTTCTCTGAGTCAAACCACTATATTTATTCTGGAGGCCAACTGCTGACAAGACAGTGGATTGCAGATACATGAGTGAGCCCAGTGGAGTGCAGTTGAGCCTGGACAACACCATAAGAACCCCAATTGCCAACCTGAAAAGTTGTGAATGCAGTGAAAGTTGTTTTAAACCTCTACATTTGGGGTTCATTTGCTATAAAGCCAAAAGATAACTAAAACATCTTCAAACATTGAGGGAACGTCTCCTAGCAATTTCATTTTCAAGAGCATCTGGCATAACATCTGACATGTATACTTTTTACATTGAATCTTTGTTCACTGAATGGATGAATTAAAGGTAGGTATTTATAGGTGTGAATCTGTGCATAAAATTATATGTTCAGTAAGAACTTTTATGTTATATTTCTTTAAGCAAATGCAACTCTATGTCAGAGGAGCCTGCTTACAAATGTTAGAAAACTTAACAGTATTTATTCTTAGATGACCTCCAAATGTCTATCGTTCTGCAATTTTCTCCAGGATACGATGTACAAAGACATTGGAGAAGAGGATTAACACACCCCTTTTCAAAGCCAATGAGATTTACCTGAAGCATTGGATCTGTTACTTCCATGCCCTGTTTGACCATGGGTAGCTTGACAAGGCCAGGAGCACAATTAATAGATTTGCCTCCCTAGGTTCACCATTTCCCTCTGAGTTGTTGCCACCTACCCCAGGACAGTATCACAAGCAGGGTCCTGTCCTTTCCCAATATCTAGTACTCTCCTTTCCCACTCCAACCAACCTTCCCCTCAGTCTCCTGTTCACTCAGTGGGACCACTTCAATGAGCTGATTATGGAACAATTCTGAAGAGCCATATTCTTTTGGCAGCTTCTGCTTTGCAAAGCCCAACTACCTCCTTGAATTAGGTAGGGAAAGAAGAAAAATAGAGGAAAATTTTACAATCATTCTAAGTTTTAATAAATTAATTTGCCATACATTTTCAAAATGCCATGCAGAAAAAA
>JAQZBX010015646.1:0-37335 GCA_029593785.1 Cabassous unicinctus | reverse complement strand
TTAATGCTTTAGAGTTGCCTTCTTAAAACCTCCTTGTTGCTCAAATGTGGCCTTTCTCTAATATAAACACTGCAAATAAACTCAATACCTTCCTCTGATGTGGGACATGAGTCCCAGGGATGAGCATACCTGTCAGTAAGGGATTATTAACATACATTAATCAGCTATGGATTTGGAGAAAGGATTTGACCAAAAATGGGAAATAATAAATAAAATAGAGTTTTATGGCTAAGTGATGTCAAACTGAGTTCAGAGGTTATGCTTTTGCATATCAAAGCCAGAAATAACAAACTGCCATAGTAAACAAAACCTTAAATAAATGTGCTTCTGAGGGTCATAGAGATCACCAGACATAATAGGCAAGCCACACAGCCCCAGGAAATCAACATATATTCCCATCTGAGAATATATGTAAATCTATTTCCCTAATATAACATAGTTATACTCATTTATAAATTCACTAATCATGATTCTTTTTCTCCTCATATCTGAAACTATTTTTTCCATTTACTGTTAAATATAGCTCTAGAGATTAAAAGGCTTTGGATTTTCCATATGCCACTTGAATCCTGAAACCTATTTGATGTACAATCAACTATCCAGTTCATTGGGCCCTGGATAATCAACAAAACATTGAAAACAGGCCAACTCTACCTTCAAAATGAAGTGCACCTTCAACTGGAAAAAAAACAATTCCACTCTTCTGCCCCATATCTGCATCCCTATTCAGCATGACAGTGTCAGAGCAGACATTGAGGAATGAACAAAAATTTGGGGAGGGTGGTAAATGTCAAAACTGATCAAAGCAGATCTACCGGTATTTTAGTTATTAACTGAGTAATTTATAACATTGATAACAACTAATAAAATTTCTAAATAAAAAACTAAATATAAAATTTTTTAATTGGCTATAGACTTGAATAGACACTTCCCAAATATCAGTCTTTTTTTCACAGATATTTAGAGCACATACGTTTTACTAAACATTGTATTATTGTCTTTGATTATAATGCTGTAGAAAATATATATTCACAGTTATCTCACATGTAATGGTGAAAAAACACTTGAACAATCAACTAGTGTGTTGAAAGCATGTGTAAATTATGAGAGCCATGAGCACTTGAATATAGTAACACAGTGCAATTGATTTGGCCTTGCATAAGATAGTGAAAAGACTAACCAAAAGCATAGAAGTAGTATTGTCCTTGAAAAGTAAGCAGTTCTCAAAAAGTATGAAGGGAAATTGAAGAAAGGATAGGAAATAAATTACAAGTGTAAACACTAACCTGCAAATGTAAGGAGGTGTGTAGCACAAAATATATCTGGCAAATAGCCAATAGTTTGGTTAGAAGACTATGACAGTTTGTTTCTGTAGAAGTATTGTGCCATGTAGGATATAATGAGATGAAACTTGTTCAGCTTATTATAGTATAAGGAATTATTTTGTGCTTATAAGCAATAAAGGAGAAATGGGAAGTTTTAGAGAGAGGAATTTATATGTTGTGTGCCATAATTTTAGAAACCCTAAAGGCAGGGTAGAAGTTGGATTCAAAGGGAGATATGAAGTTCGTATTGGGCATAAACTGTTTACAAGCACACATTCATTCGTAGAAAAATATAAATTTAATTAGAATTAACATTAGGATATATTAATAAAAATTAATTACCAGGATAAAAATTTATATAATAATCAAACTGCATACAGAGAGAATGTACATAATTTAATTTTAATTATATGGCAGGATGCAGGTATATTGTCAATTGAACACTGATGACCCCTTTTTAGAGGGAGGGAATTAAAGTCACATTGGCCACCAATGAAATTCAGCATCCAAGATGAGAGTATAGGAGGTTGGGTTTGGAGCTGAGAAACTTAATAATTGGCTCAAGTGTGTTAGTATCTTTTTCACCAAACATCCCCCTCTCCACTGTTGTACACAGAGACAATTCCAGGTATTCTGATTCATTGCTCAGTAATAGCACCCTGAACTCATAAATAATTTGAATGTGTTTGTTCAAAACAATGCATTGACAACAATTTGTATCATTTGTTTGGTAATAGCATTTTGAACTCATAAATAATTTGAATGTGTTTGTTCAAAACAATGTATTGACAACAATGTATTGACAAAAATTTGTGTCAACTAAAGAATTAAATTATGAGCACTGGCTCAACAGCAAACACTGTAGATACAAACTATTTAATTTCCACTAAGTCATGTTACTTCAGTTACATATAATTCCAGACATGTCCATCTCTTGCTCTCCTAATGACAGGCTGATATATTTGACTATCTGGCATTACTATGTATATTGTAAATTATAATTAACATTATGAACACTGCATGAGAGCTTAAGAATACTGTTAATATCGACCCATATACCTTTTATTTAAAATGAGCCAATAGAAGAAAAGCCTATATGGCAAACATTAAATTGTATATTTGAATCACAATGAATATGTCAAACGATGAGAATGTTTAGCAAAGTGGGAGACATATTATTTGATTGTGAATGCATCCAACAGATTGGTAGCATTTGTGTACGTATATATTTATACAGTACCAAAACATGGAAACACGATTTTCAAGTGACTCAATTCAGTTCAGAAAGAAATGCAGCTGCAGAGGTTTTTTTTACAATCATTAACTGTAAATTAAGCATCTTCTCAGAGTTAATTTGTAGCCAACTTCCTCCCAAGTATAGAGGAATAAATGAACTTCTACAATCTGCTTAAAGCTTAATATTTGAATTCATATCCTGTCAGCCTTCTCTCCTTTTATTTCTATTGGGAAATGTGGATCCCACAGGCAGTGGTAATTGCTTTGAAGATAATATTTATCCATTCTTTAATTCCCACTTTAGCATTCCCAGTGCCTGTTATTACTTACATCTCTTACTCTATAAAGATATTATCTTGGAATACATTTTGGTCAACAAAGGCAATTTATGGCACACAAAGGCCAAGTAATTTCACATCATCATTAAGTAATCATTTCAGGGTCACTTTAATTGTTCCTCTGAGATCCATTTTATGTAACTCTTCAGAAATTCAGGCTGAGATGCTATCCCAAGGGGGCCTTTATACTTGAGTCAGGAAACCCACTTTGGATTTATCTAAAGTATGAAGGATCAAATACTTAAGCATGAAAAAGCTCTGTTGAGAGCAAACTAACATGTGCTAATGCCTTTATCTTACGATTTTTTTTTCTATTGTTTTAACACAGGTCACCATTTGAACATGATAATACCATGAAGAGAATTAATGTGAGTATTTTGGACATTTTAATTTTCATGGTTACCATGAAATCTTGACCCAAACAGGAATGTGTATGAACCAGGTAAGTGTGATTTTTTCTTTTTTAGGCTTAGTACAAAAGAAAATTTATCAGGTGATTGCAATTCAATTCAAAACAGATTTTCCATTAAAATAGTTTTTCTTTTCTATTTTTCAAAAGTGTATGAAATTCAAGCACAAATGCTTAATCATATAAAAGCTGGGTGCATAAAATTTACTTCTTACTAAATAAATAGTTTGAAGTTTAATGGCATTGCTTTAATGAATTTAGGGGTCTCTCTAGATATAAATTGTTATCAAACCCCACATATCCATACTTATTCTTCTATTACCATATATACAGCCAACCTTTCCACTTTTAACCATATTCAGATATATATTCAGTGCAATTGATTACAGTCACAATGTTGTGCTATCATCACCTCCATCCATTACCAAAACATTTTCATCATTCCAAATAAAAATAATTTACATTTTGAGCCTTAATTCCCTATTTCCTCTCCCCAGTACAACCCTGATAATCTATATTCTAGATTTGGACTGTATGAGTTTGCTTATTGTAATTTTATCAGCAAAGTCATACAATATTTGACGATTTGAAATTGGCTTATTTCACTCAACATGATGTCTTCAAGGTTTATCCATATTGTCCCATGTATCTGAACTTCATTCCTTTTTACAACTGAATAATATTCTTTTGTTTGTATATATTACATTTTGTTTATGCATTCATTGATTGATGATGACTTAGGTTGCTTCCAACTTTTGGCAATTGTGAAAAATTTCTGCTACAAGCATAGAATGCAAATATCTGTTCCAGTCCCTGCTTTCAATTGTTTGGACATACCTAGTAGTGGGATTATTGGGTTATATTTTAATTCTATACTCAATGTTATGAGAAAATTCCAAACTGCCTTCACAGAGGCAGTACCATTTTACATTGCCACCAACAATAAATGAGTGTTGCTGTTACCCAGCATTCTCTCCAACCCTTTCAAAATTCTATTTTTTAAAAATAGTAGCTATTCTAGTGGGTTTGAAATGGTACCTCATTTTGTTTTTTATTTGAATTGCTGTAATGGCTAATGATGTTCAGCATGACCCCATATGTTTTGTGGCAATTTGTTGATCTTCTTTGTAGAGATGTATATTCAAGTCTTTTGCCCATTTTTTCAATTGGATTGTTTGTCTCTTTGTTAAGTTGAAGGATTTCTTTGTATATACTGGATATTAAACCTTCAGTGTTTTGTGGCTCCCACATATTTCCTCTGATTTTGTAGGTTGTCATTTTACTTTTATGATTAAATCCTTCGAGGCACAAAAGTTTTTAATTTTGGTAAGGTTCCATTTACCTATTTTTCTTTTGTTGCCTGCATGTCTTGTGTATAAATTGTAAGAAACCATTGCCTAACACATGGTCCTGTTTTGTGTTTTATTCTAGGAGTTTTACCTTCTGGAACTTATATCTTTGATCCATTTTTGAGTTGATGTTTTTAGGGTGTGAAATAGAGATCCTCCTTCATTCTTTTGTAAATGGAGATCTAGTTTTCCCAGTACAATTTGTTGTAGAGACTATTGTTTCCCATTTGAGTGGGCTTTCCATCCTTGTGAAAAATCATTTGGGGGAGCAGATATGGCTCAAGCAGTTGAGTGCCTGCCTTCCACATGGGAGGGTTTGGGTTTGGTTCCCAGTGCCTCCTAAAGGAGATGAGCAGAAACAAGTAGACAAAACAAGCAGATGCAACAAGCAGGTGCAATGAGAAGACACAATGAGAAGATGCAAAAAGAAGGGAGCAGATGTGGCTCAAGCATTTGGACTCCCACCTCACACATGGGAGGTCAAAATTTCGGTTCACAGTGCCTCCTATAAAAGATCAGTAGTCACAGTGAGCAGACACAGTGAACAGAAAGGTTGTGGAAACATGATAAGGGAGTCATCTAGGGGGCGGGGATCATTTGGTCATAAGTATGAGGATTGATTTCTGAACTCTCAATTCATTTCACTTGGTCTAAATGTCTGTCCTTATGCCAGTAACATGTGGTTTTGAGTACTGTGGCTTTGTAATAAGTTTTAAAATCAAGAAGTATGTATCTTCTAAATTTATTCTTCTTTTTTGATATTGCTTTGGCTATTTGGGACCCTTTACCATCCATATAGATTTGATTATTGGCTTTTCCACATCTGCAAATAAGGTTGTTGTAATTTTGATTGGGATTGTGTTGAATTTATAAATTGCTTTCATATAAAAATGACATCTTAACAATATTCAGTCTTCTAATCCATGAACAAAGAATGGCTTTCCATTTATTTAGGTTTTATTGGATTTCATTTAACAGTGTTTTTATAGTTTTCTGTGTACAAGTCCTTTACATCCTTGATAAACTTATTACTAGGTATTTGATTATTTCAGTAGCTATTGTGAATGGATTTTTTTTCTTGATTTCTTCTGATTTCTCATTGCTGTGTACAGAAACATTACTGATATCTGAGTTTATCTTATACTCTATGACTTTGTTAAATTTATTTATTAGTTATAGGAACTTTGTTGTGGATTTTTCAAGATTTTCTCTGTATGGGATAATGTCATTTGCAAAAGGGAAAGTTTTACTTCTTCCTTTCCAATTTGGATGCCTTTCATAACTTTTACTTGTCAAATTGCTCTGGGAAGAACTTCTTGTACAATGTTGAGTAACATTGCCTAATGACATTAGGCATCCTTGTCTTGTTCCTGATTTAGAGGGAAAACGTTCAGCCTTTCATATTTAAGTAGGATATTAGCTATGGGTTTTACATATATGCCCTTCATCAAGTTAAAGAAGTCTTCTGTTCCTCATTTTATAGGGGTTTTTTTAGAGAAGGGGGACTAAGTTTTGTCAAATGCTTTTTCTGCATCAATTGAAATATGTTTTATTTTTCCTACATTCTGTTAAGTATGTACATTCCTACATTCTGTTATATTAACTGATTTTCTTATGTGTAGCCACCCTTGCATACCAGGGATAAATCCCAATTGATCATGTTGTATAATTATTTTAATCTACTGTTGGATTCTGTTTACTAGTATTTTGTTGAGGATTTTTGCATCTATACTCATAAAAGATATTACTCTTGTCATTTTCTTGTGGTGTGTTTATTTTTTTTTTATGAGGTTTTTGTTAGCCTCATAAAGTGAATTAGAGTGTTCTCTCCATTTCTAATTTTCAGAAGAGGTTGAGCAGGATTTGTCTTAAGTCTTCGTACAATGCTTGGTGCAATTACCCTGTGAAGTCCTTTTCTTTTGGGGGAGGTTTTTGATCACCGATTCAAACTCGTTACTAGTAATAAATTTATTGATGTCTTCAATTTCATCTTGAGCCAATGTAGGTAGTTTGTGAGCTTCTAAGAAATTTTCCATTTCATCAAGTTTATCTAATTTATTGGCACACAGTTTTTCATTGTATCTTTATATTGTCCTTTTAATTTCACTGTGGTTAATAGAATCGTTCCCCTTTTCATTTCTGAATTTTGTTATTTTTGTCCTCTCTTTTTATTCTTTGTCAATTTAGCTAAAGTTATGTCAATTTTATTGATCTTCTCAAAGAATCCACTTTTAGTTTTGTTGATTTGTTCTATTGGGTTTTTGGTTGTTGTTGTTGTTCTTTGTTTCATTTATCTCCACTCTAATCTTTGTCACTTTTTTCCTTCTCATGCTTTTGGTTTAGTCTCCTTTTCTTTTTCTGATTCCAGTTTTGAGATTAAGCCTCTAATTTGAAATCTTTCTTCTTTTTTAGTGTAAGTATAAGAGCTATAAATTTCCCTTTGTTTCATCCCAAAAGTTTTGGTATATTGTATTTTCCTTTTCATTTGCCCCAAGATATTTCCTAACTTGTATACTTTCCTCTTTAGCCCATTGATTAAGTGTAGATGGTTTAATAAGCTTAACTTCTGGAATGACCTCCCAACTCACTTTGAAATCTCTTAGCCATATAAATGTATGTGTATTTAATATTTCCCCTTTATGGTCATGGTCGTTCTCCAGATGCATTGCTAGTTGGCTCTTGGTAATAATCCCTCAGTGCCAGAGAGGCTCACCCCTGGGAAACATGACCCACCCTCGGTGGGTGGGCAGGGATGCATTTATCTGCAGATTTTGGCTAGGGAAATGACATGTTTGAGCAACAAGGAGGCTTTCAGGAGGCAACTCTTAGGCAATATATAATACTAGGGTAAGTTTCAATTTCACAAGAAAAGGTTCATATGTACAATCATCAATATCAAGGGCCTGATGTAGTGGTCTGTCTTCCTTCACTAGACCCTGCCCATGTACTAGAGGGATTCTTGCCATTCTATTTGAGAATGTAGCAGGACACCGCAGGATGGAAATTCAATATTCTTTCTGTTATTGTGGTTATGATTATGCATGTGTCAGCAGGATCTCATTGACTGCCAGAGTAAACACTGCATAAAACAGCAGGGCTCCTGAGGGCTCTAGAGACATCTAGGCACTATGAGCAGGGAAGGTATGCTCATGAATTTGGTACCATATCAGTGGGTCTTACTTTGGAATTAATGACCCCCAGTGTAACAGAGTTAGACTCATTTATAGTTACCCTAAAAATGGCTCTTCTGCTCCTTTTATTTGAATCTATGATTAGCACTATATTTGATATATATATCCCAGAGACTTAAATCTTTGGTGTGTTCATGTGCCAGTTGAGCCTTGAATCTCAGCAGATTTGCAGAACCTAGTCTCCAGTTCATTAGACTCACCGAGGAGAACTAACAAGGTAATGATAATGGATAACACCCATCCCAAGGAACAGAAAAAGTCTACAACTGTAAGCAAGATAGTCCCATCCATCTGCCCCATGGGTTCTAAGGCCCCTCTCAATTGGAAACACAGTAGGCATCACATCTCCAAATCGTCAAAATTGGAGAATAAACAATGGACTAAAGTAGACTTATTATTCTATTATAGACATATTATTATTTTAGAAATGGAAGAACTTTTTTCATTGATATAAAGTCAGTTGCCACCAGAGGTTCTGAGAGGAGGAAGAGGGAAGAATTGGTGTAACATGGGGGCATTTTCAAGACAGTGGAATTGTCCTGCATGATATTACAATGATGGATACAGGCCATTACACATTTTACCATAACCTATAAAATTGTGTGGGGCAGAGTGTAAATTAAATGTAAACTATAGTCCATGGTTACTAGCAATACTTCAATATGTGTTCATAAATTGAAACAAATTGATACTAATGAAAGATGTTGTTAATGTGGAAAAGGGTGGGAGGGGAAAGGGTGGGGCATTGGGAATCCCCTCTAGTTTTTATGTAATATTTATTTAATCTAAAGCTTCTTTAAAAATAAATAAACTTTTAAAAAAGGGTACATTGTTTAATTCCCAAATATTTGTGAATTTTCCATTTCTTCCTCTATTATTAATTTCCAGTTTCATTTCTTTGTGGTAGGAAATGAAATATTGTATGATTTGAATATATATATTTTCTTTTTTTCTGACTTTCTTTTTTCATGACCAAGAAATGTCTATCCTGGAGAATGATCATGTGTACTATAGAAAAATGTGTATTTTGTGTTGTTAGGTGAAGTATCTTTTAGGTTTAATTGATTTCCATACCATAAATTTCTCTATTTCCTTATTGAACTTCTGTCTAGATGTTTTATCCATTATTGAAAGTACCGTATTAATTAATGTCTCCTACTATTAATGGGAAATCATCAGTTTTTCCCTTCAAATCTTTCAGTATTTGCTTCATATATTTTTAGGTTTTCCTGTTGTTTGCATATATATTTATAATCATTATTTATTCCTCTATAATAGACAGATTTATCTGTATGTAAAATATTCTGTGTGACTTGTAACTTTTATATTTAAAGTCTATTTTATCTGATATTAATATAGCTACTTCAGCTCTCCTTGGGATGCTGTTTTCATGGTATATTTTTTCCATTTTTTCACTTTCAACCAACATATTTCTTGATGCTCTTTGTTCATGCACTTTTATCCATTCTGCCAATCTCTGCCTTTTGATTGGAGTGCTTAATCTATTTATATTTAAAGTCACTATTGATAATGCAGGAATTTCTTCTGCCATTTTGCTATTTAGTCTTTATAATCTTGTACCTTTTCTGTCCCTTAATTATTCTATTAATGTTTACTTTCTTTTTATTTGATTGTTTTTGTACCGCAATTAATGCATTCTCATTTCTATCTGGACATAGTTTTCAGTTTTTTTCTTTGTGTTTATGAAGGGGTTAATATTTAATACACTAAATCTACAACAATAACATTTAGTATGATACCAACTTGACTTCACAAACATGCACCATCACTTTTCCAACCCCTCCAAATGCGCCGTATTTTTGTACTTCTTGCCATTTATACCTTTTTACACTGTAGGTACAAAACAAGGGATTGATCATTACTTTTTATGTATTTGCATTTTAGCACCTATGGTGAATAAGAAGTGAATTTACACACCAAAAACCACAATCCAATAGTACTAGTCTATATAATTATCCAAATGTTCATCTCTACCAGAGGTCTTTAATTCGTTATGCCACTTTGAACCACTGTGTAGTGTCCTTTCTTTTCAGTCCAAAGAATTTCCTTTAATATTGCTTTTAGGACAGGTCTAGTGGTTATGAACTCACTCAGCTTTTGTTTTGTTGGGAAATTCTTAATCTCTGCCACATTTTAAAAATAAAGTCTCACCAGATATAAAATGAATGTTTTGTAGTTGTTTTCCTTGGTACTTTAACCCATTACCTTCTTTCCATATGATTTCTCATGAAAAATTGACCCTTGTACATAATTCATTTTTTTCTCTCGGAAATTTCAAAATTCTCTCTTTGTCTTGAATTTAACAGTCTGAGCAATATATAATGTGACAAGTTTTTCTTCATGTTTACCCTGTTTGGTGTTCTCTGCTCTTCTTGGATTTACATATTCACATATTTTGCAAAGTTTTGGAAAGTCAATTTAATTATTTATTTAAATATTCATTCTGCCCCTTTCCCGTTTCTTCTCCTGGGATTTCCATAATGCTATATTGGTGTGATTGATGGTGTACAGAGGTATTATAGGCTATTTTCACTTTTTCTATTTCTTTTCACTTTCTTCTTCTCAGCCTAATTTCAATTGACTTTTCTTAGAATTTGCTCATTGTTTCTTCTGCCAGCTCCAATCTGATGTTGAAGCCCTCCTGGGAATTTTTTTTTTTTATTTCAGTTATTGTGATTTTTCAACTCCAGATGTACTCTTTTTTTCCTTTTATTGATTTCTATTTCTTTACTAAGATTCTCAATTTGTTCATTCATTGTTTCCTTGATATCCTTTAGTTCTTTCTCTATTTTTCCACATCTCCTTGAGCATTTATAAAATAATTTTTTGAAAAGTCTTTGTTCATTATGGCTTCTGTGTGGTCTTCTTTATTTGTGTTTTCTGGATTTCTATGCACTTCCATTAATTGTGTTATCATTTCCTGTTTCTTTGTTTGTACTCTTGTGTTTCAAATTTCACTTTAATATTTTAGAATGTAAACTCTGTGATTTATTCTCAGAGATGTCTAATTCTTTATTTTGTAACTAGGAGGTGATATGACAGATTTACTTGAGTATCAGTCCTGTTAAAATAAGTCCACTTGGTGAAGTGTAAGTACAGTGTCTTCCCTATATTTTCTGGGCCTGTGTGTTGTTCTAAGCTTGGGCTTGTTGGTTATTTTTGAGTTCCCCTTTTTACAGGAGATTGAATGCCCACTCTATTTCCCAAGAGGCAGACTTCTCCCTCTTTCAGGTGTTTAAATCAGGTAATAATTTGCTCCATGCTGTCTGTCTCAATAATTTCTTATCCTGCTTTCTTGTCATCTCAAGCTGCTTTTGCCTGGAGTACAAATTCTGGGAAATGGTTTCCAAGTCAGTATTTCCATCATAACGTGGCCAAGGACCATAGAAGGAGGCACAGATATACACTAAATTGCCCTGGGAGAGGATCAGAAAGGGCACCAGGAGATTCTTTCGTGGCTCCTCAGTGCTGTTTTTCATTTACCTGCCCAGCAAATGAATTCTGGATCTGTTTCCCATAGCTCTCAGACGCATAACATCTGTAATTCTCCTCAGCCAAATTTGTCTGGGAAGGGTTGGAACAATAACCCCCTCAGAGCTTGGCCCCAGTGATCTGAAGTCACTAAAGTCATGATCAGCATTTGGCCATGCCCACCCCTGACCTTAGGGAAGTCAAATTTTACATCCCTTCCTGTTGCCAGGGAGCTAACCAGGGACCATATGATCTGTCCCAAGCATGGGCTTATAACTGCCACATGGAGAGAGCAATTTGCTAGTCTTTAAAATAATTTACCAGCCTCTTCCTCCCACTCTTCCATGGATAGTGTGCAATGTTCTATTGGATTCTAGAGTTTTGAAATAGCTCTTTCATACAGTTCCTGCCAGTTTAATAGTTGTTCTTGTGGAGAAACTTAATCCTGAAGCTTCTTACTCCTTCTTCCTATTACTTTAAACTTTGAGTGAAAGTACCCGACTATGGTTTTGGATGTGCCCCCTTCTTTTGAATCTGACAAGCTATGTCTTATATAACTTTGAAGGTATACTATAGTGTGCAGAATAAATTAGTTCTGTGGTGGAAGGGGGCATATTTGTCATTATACAGTTTTTCTTTATCTCAAGAAACATTGTTTGCCTAATAGTTAACAAATTCTGATAAGATAATGACATCAGTTTCCTTTTAATTTAGTGTTGAATTATGTATCTTTTCCCATCCTTATTTTAGCATCTTTTCTTTATCTTTACTTGAAGCTATGTAAGTGGAATACAGGTTTTTTTTTTTTAAAGAAAATCTATAAATCTTATTATTTTAATTTCAATGATCTGTTCACTTACATTTAATTTAATTTAATTACAGACAAATTTATATTATCTGTCACCTTAATATTTGCTCTCTGTTTGCCCTGTTTCATATTCCTTTCTCTCTTCTATCTGTCCTTTTTGATTAGTAGATTTTATTGTCCCACTTTTTCCTATGTTGGCTGAGTAGTTACACATGCTTTTATTCTCTTTTTAGTGTTTTAACTTGATGTTATAACATACAATATTGATTTAATAAAGCCTAATAGAAATTATTTCTTGTACTAACTTCCCTGAAATGCTGTTATTTTATATCATTAAAAATTTAATCTATTCTATTTGCATTATTTTATCATGATTTTTAATTATACACAAATCTCAAACCCTTTCAGCCATGGCTGCTTTTGCTTATTAATCAATATTCCTTATATATTAATGTATTTAACATTGAATTGTCCTTTCTTCTTTACAGTCTGGGTGTTCCCATTTGTGACCTGTTTCCTTCTCCTGAATAATTCTCATTGTAATGTAAATTTGCAGGTTTCCTGACAACATATTCTCCCAGATTTTATGTGTATGAAACACATTTAAGTTGCATTTATTTTTAGAAATTATGCTTTCTGAGTGTATAGTTTGTTGCTATTATTTTCTTTAACACATTAAATATATCACTAAATTTTATTATGATATTCATAGTTTATGCTAACAAGTCAACTGTCACTATTATTGGTGTTTCTTTGAAGAAAATATATTTTAACTTTAAAATTTCATATTTTGGTTTTCAGAAATTTTATTATGATGCCCTTAGAATATGATTTTTTTTCCTCTTCATCTTGTTTGGAATGTGTCAATCATTATTATATGTGAATTTCTTTTCCTATATATCTTCTGCATGTCACATCTCATTTTTTTGAAGAAAAGCTAAGTTTACTTATAATTCCTTATGCAGTTGAAAATAGAAACATACATTTCTTAATAAAGGAGCATAAAACAAAGGAAGCCATTCCATTAAAATCAAGGCATGTAAAACATTTTAAAATATAAGATACCAAATGGGCTCTTTAGGCATTATGCCAGCTTGGAGTAGTGCAGCCAGATTTGTAATCTTCCTGTAGTCATAGCTCCAGGGATTTACATCTTCTTCCAAATTCTTAGGTGGAGAAAGATGTGCCATTGATTTGCAAAGAAGTGCAACCAAATGTGAAAATAGTTGTATTGGTGACAACACAGGCCACAGGTACTGAAAGTTCAAGATCAGAGAACTTTGATATAAAGATGATTTCATATGTAAAAAGATGTTCCCTTGTGAGAATATTTGTCTTGATGTTACAATCATGGGGATGGTATTGAAACAAAAAATCTTTGATGTACTGAGATTACAGGACAACTGTTTCCCAGAAACACTTCATCAAGGGCCATAACTAAATCATTATCAAATACAGTTGACTTATCCCTGGCCAGGAACCATGAGGTGTTACATTATATATCCTGTTCTCCAGAACAAGACCACATCAGAGAAAAAAGGACATGCAGCCCTTCTAATGTCAAAAAAACATACTTCATCTGTCCAGAGCCCAAGCAACACCCACTTGGGAAAAATTCCAACTCATTTTTTAAAAATATAAATTTTTATTCTTTAAAAGATACTTAGATTACACAAAAACCATAGTGATTCCCATATGTCCTGCTCCCCACACCTCCCACACCCTCTCACATAAACATCCTTTGTTAGTATGGTACATTCATTGCAATTGATAAAAACATCCTGAAGCATGGCCATTGAGCATGGACCATAGTTCACATTCTAGTCTACACTCTCTCCCACACAGTTCTGAATGTTATGGGACAAAATAGAATGGACTAAATCTGTCATTGCAATGTCATTCAGTACAATTCATAAGTCCCGAAAAAGCCCCCATATTACAACTGTTTTTCCCTCTCCCTGCCCCAGGAGCCTCCAGTGGCCACTGCCTCCACGTCAATGCTGTAATTTCTTCCATTGCTAGAATAACAACAAGTCTATTGTAGAATACTAATAAGTCCACTCGATTCCATAGTTCATTCACCAACCCTGAGTATTCTGGGATGTTGATGTCCACTCCACCTATAATTGAGAGGGGGCTTCAATTCCATAAAGCTGATGGATAGGACTCTCTTGCTTGCAGTTATATGCTCTCTTGTTTCCTTGGTATGACAGTTGTCAATCCTCACTTCCTTGTTAGTTGTACTGGGTGAGTCCAATGTACTGGAGAATAGGTGTTATAGCTCTGCTGAGGCTCTGGGACCAGCTGGTACATGGACAGTCCAAAGATTCAAGTCTCTTTGATATACACCTACAAACTCCAGCACTAAGTTTAGGTTCAAATCGAAGGGACAGATGAGACATGTGTAGGGAAGTCATAACTGAGTCCACTTCTGTCACTGTCAGGAGCACAAACTCCAAAGTAGGGCACACTGGCAAGGCAACAAACTTCAGAGCTATCTGCCCTGACCATGGGCCCTGGGTGTCGCCAGAGCCCTCAGGAACCCCACTATTTGAGATAGTATCCACTTTGACAGTCTATGAGATCCTGCTGAGATGTGCATAAGTGTTACCTCTGGGATGAGCTCCCATACCACTTTGAAGTCTCTTAGCCATATAAACTCATTTGTCTTTACCTTTTTCTCCCGTTTTGTCGAGTTCTTTTTCCAGTTGCATTGCTATTTGGTGCTCTGTAGTAATCCCATGAGCCAGGGAATCTCATCCCAGGGAGTCATGTCCCATGCTGGGGGAAAGTAACACATTTATATGCTGAGTTTGCTTAGAGAGAAGCCACATTTAAGCAACAAGGAGAGTCTCAGGAAGCAACTCTTAAGCAACCCACAGCACTAGGCTTAGTTTCAATTTCAAGAGTAAAGGCTCACAAGCATAGTCATATCAAGGGCCCATCAATGGACCATCTTCCTTCACCAGTTATTGCCCCTGAACTTGGGGGACTGTTGCTGCTCCATTAGAGAATGTAGCAGAGCTCTCCAGGATGGGAATTCAATATTCTTTCGTTATTATGTGAATCTCCACCCACTGTGACAATGCCTCATGAACATTTGAACACATTTATATACCTTAGATGTATGTCCAGGTGAACTCTTTCCCATGTATTCCCCATCATTGACACTCCACACCAATGATCCTCCCCTGACCCAGTTGTGACCCTTCCTTGATCAAAAGCTTCTTCAAAAATGAGGCCAATAAAATACTGAAAAACAATAGGAAAATGAAAGAATAATGGTAGTTTAAATATACCCATGTGGGCTTTGGCTCAAAATCTTCTCACTTTCTATTTCCTGTAAACTTATCTTCCAGACAATAGCTTTCTGAGTCTGCTTGATTTGCTAAATTCATATCAGTGAGGTCATATAATATTTGTCTTTCGACAACTGGCTTGCTTCACTCAACATAAGGTCCTCAAGACTCATCCTTGCTAACCCCTGTGTTAGCACTGTGTTCCTTGTTAAACCTGAGTAATATTCCATCGTATGTATGTACTACATTTTGTTTATCTATTCATCTGTTTATGGGCACCTGTGTTGATTCCAACTTTAGGCAATAGTGAATAATGCTGCTGTGAACATTGGTGTGCATATATCTGATCATGTCCCTATTTTCAATTCTACTGGGTATATACCCAGCAGAGAAATTGCTGGATCATATGGCAGTTCTATAGTTAGTTTTTGAGGAGCTGCCAAACTGTCCTCCACAATGACTGGACCATCCTACATTCCCACTGGCAGTGGATGAAGTGTCCCATTCTTCCGCATCCTCTCCAACACTTGTAGTCCTCTGGTTTTATAATAGCCGCCAGTTTAATGGGTGTAAGATGGTATCTCATTGTAGTTTTTATTTGTATTTCCTTAATAACTAGTGATGGTGAGCATCTCTTCATGTGCTTTTTAGCCATTTGTATTTCTTCTTTGGAGAAGTGTCTTTTCAAGTTGCTTGCCCATTTTCTAATGGGTTTTTTGTCTTTTTTTTTCAAGGTGTCAAATTTCTTTATATATGCTGGATATTAGGGTCCTATCAGATATATAATTGCAAAATATTTTCTCCCATTTTGTAGGCTGCCTTTTTACTTTCATGATAATATCATTTGTGGTGCAAAAGATTTTAATTTTGAGGAGAACCCATTTATCTATTTTTTCTTTCTCTGCTCATGATTTGAGTGTGAAGTTCATGAAACCATTTCCTGTTACAAGGTACTGTAGCTCTTTCTCTACATTATCTTCCAAAGACTTTATTATCTTGGATCTTATATTTAGATATTTGATCCATCTTGAGTTGATTTTTGTATCAGGTGTGATTTGGTGTTCCTCTTTCATTCTTTTTGATATGGATATCCAGTTCTCCAAGTACCATTTTTGAAGAGGCCATTCTCCCCCAGTTGAGTGGGCTTGGTGACCTTGTAAAATATCAGTTGACTGTATATGTGAGGATCTATATCAAAATTCTCAAGTCGGTTCCATTGTTGAGTATATCTATCCTTGTGCCAATACTATGCAGTTTTGACCACTGTAGCTTTATAGTATGTTTTAATGCAAGGTAGTGAGATTCCTCCAATTTCATTTTTCTTTTACAATATATCTTTGGTTATGTGGGGCCTCTTGCCTTACAAATAAATTTCCTAGTTAGTTTTTCCAACACAGTAAAAAATGCTGTGTTGATTTTTATTTGGATTGCACTAAATCTGTAGATTAGTTTGGGTAGGATAGAGATCTTATTGATATTTAGTCTTCCTATCAATGAGCAGGGCACATTCTTCCATTTATTTAAGTCTTCTTTGATATTCTTTAACCCTGCTTTGTAGTTTTCTGTGTATAAGTCATTTACATGTTTAGTTAAATTTATTCCTTGGTATTTGATGCTTTTACTTACTATTGAAAATGCTATTTTTTTCTTAAATTCCTCCTCAGATTGATCATTATTGGTGTATAGAAGTGCTACTGATTTTTTGCACATTATCTTATAACCTGCGACTTTACTTAACTCATTTATAAGTTCTAGAAGATTTGTTGTTGATTCCTCAGGGATTTTTACGTATAAGCTCATGTCATCTGCAAATAGTGAAATTTTTATTTCTGCCTTTCCAATTTGGATGACTTTTACATCTTTTTCTTGCCTCAGTGCTTGAGCAAGTACTTCTAACACAGTGTTAAATATAAACAGTGTTAGTGGGCATCCTTGTCTTGTTCCTGATCTTAGAGAGAAAGCTTTTAGAATTTCACTTTTGAATATAATGTTAGCTGTGGGTTTTTCATATATACCCTTTATCATGTTCAGAAACTGTCCTTCTATTCCTATGTTTTGCAGTGGTTTTATCAGGAAAATGTGTTGTATTTTGTTGAATGATTTTTCTGCATCTATAGAGATGATCATGTGATTTTTTTCCTTCACTCTGTTTATGTGGTATAGTACAATGATTTTCTTGTGTTGAAACATCCTTGCATACCCGTGATGAAACCCAATCAATCATGGTGTACAACGCTTTTGAATTGTTGTTGAATATGATTAGCATGTATTTTGTTGAGGTTTTTAGCGTCTAGGTTCATTAGAAAGATTGGTCTGTTATTTTCCTTTCCTACGGCATCTTTGTTTGGCTTTGATATTAGGGTAATGTTCGCATCATAGATTGAGTCAGGTAAAGTTCCTTCTACGTCTATGTTTTGGAAGAGTTTAAGCAGAATTGATGTTAGTTTGTTCTGGAATGTATGGTAGAATTCACCTGCGAAGCCATCTGGCCATGGGCTCTTCTGAGTTGGGAGGTTTTTGATGAATGATTCTATCTCTTTACTTCTGATTAGTTTGTTGAGTTCATCAATTTCTTCGTTTGTCAATGTAGGCTGATTGTGAGTTTCTAGGTATTTGTCCATTTCCTCTAAGTTATCCTCTTTTTGACATATAATTTTTCAAAGTATCTTCTTATCATACTCTTTATTTCTGTTTGGTCAGTGGTGTTATGCCCTTGCTCATTTCTTATTTTGTTAATTTGCAACTTCTCTCTTTTTTTTTTTGTTAGTCTATTTAAGGGTTGGTCAATTTTATTGATCTTCAAAACCAGCTTTGAATTTGTTTATTTTTTCTAGTGCTTTCTTATTTTCTATTTCATTTTTTTATACTCTAATCTTTGTTATTTCCTTCTTTCTACTTCCTTTGGGGTTAGATTGTTGTTGTTTTTCTAATTCCTCCGGGTGTGCAGTTAGGTCTTTGATTTTAGCACTTTCTTCTTTTTCAATAGATGCATTGATGGTTGTGAATTTCCATCTCATTACAGCTTTCCCTGCATCCCATAGGTTTTGATATGTTGTGTTGTCATTTTCATTCATTTCAAGTTAGTTACTGATTACAATTGAGATTTCCTCCTTGACCAACTGTTTGCCTAAAGTGTGTTTTTGACTTCCATGTCTTTGTTCCTAATCTGGATGTCTGGTCTTTACTGATTTCCAGCTTCATTTCATTGTGGTCATAAAAATTACTTTGTATAATTTCAATCTTTCTGAATTCATTGAGCATATTTCTCTGGCCAAACGTGTGTTCTATTTTGGAGAATGATCCATGTGCATTTAAGAAGAATGTATATACCACTGTATTTTGGTGTAATGTTCTGTATATGTCTATTAGGTTCCGATTTTCTAATGTATTATTCAAAGTCTTTCTTTATTGATTCTCTGTCAAGATGTTTTGTATCATGTTGATAATCGTGTATTAAAGTCCTTCATTATAATTGTAGAGGCATCTATTTCTCCACTTAATTTTTCCAGGGTTTGCCTCATGTATTTTGAGACACCTTGGTTAAGTGCATAATTGTTTATGATATTTCTTCTTGAAAGATTACCACTGTTAGTAATATAGTGTCTGTCTTTGTCTTTTAAAATAGTTTTGAATTTAAAGTCTATTTTGTCTGATATTCATATAGGTACTCCCACCTTTTTTGGTTATTGTTTATTTGTAAAATTGTTTTCCAGCCATTCATTTTCAGCATCCTTGTGTCCCTGGTACTACGATGAGTTTCTTGCAGACAACATTCCTGTGTCTGTTCAAATCCGCTGTTATGTGCTTCCAGTGTCTTTTTTATTTCTTGGATTGTGTCATTCATCACCATCATATCTTATATTTTTATGTATGTTTACAATTTCTTCAGTGTGTTCTCCCAGTGTCTTCTTAATAATCTTGTTCTCTTCCTTCACTTCATTAAGTCAGTCCATGATATTTTTTTGGACGTTTTTGATTAGTTGTTCAGTGTTTTGTATCTCTTCCTGGTATTCAGTTTTTTCATTGGACACAGGGATATCTTCCTGTTTCTTAGTATGGTTTGTTGTATTTTGTTGCTGTCTGGTCATCTTTTCATCTTGATGAGTTTATTCAGTTGATTAGCTTCTCTCTCTACTCTAGGGTTTTATTTAGTTGCTATTTGTGTGTGTGTGTGTGTGTTAAGTTTTCTCATTGACACTTTGTTCCTCTTAATCTATTTCTTTGCTGTTGTATGTGTTTCCTTTAAGGAAAATGATTAGGGCCGTAGAAAGTGAAAGAGGTAAGAAAAGATAAAAGGATAATAGTGATAATAATAGTAAAAGTTAGAAGAGGAGCCATGTAGGACTTTGAATATTGAATATTTAACTCATAAAAACAGTGTAGACTAATAGGAATAAAAAAGTGGAATACCAAAAATGAAAAGGGAAACCAAATAGAGAAAAAGATGTAGAATGAATTAAAAGGCCAGAATGATGAAGAGAGAGGGAAATAAAAGAAAAGACAAAAAGAAAAAAGTTAATAAAAGAAAGAAAACAGGATGGACAAGATAGAAATAAAAATCAGAAAAATTGAAGACTAAACAAGGAAAGCTGAAATGTAAGAATGAAAGAAAGGTGAATGTAGAAAGATGAAGGAAGGAAAAGAGATAGTATTAGTAGACAAAATCAGTATACACAGAAAAGGGGAAATCAATGAAGAGGAAACACAGCAAATAAGAAACAAGCTGGCAGCACCTAATTAAGAAAAAAATGAAAATAAGGAAGGGGAAGAAAGAGGAAAGAAAAACACACACACACAAAACAAACACAACCAAGCAGTCAAACATAAACTAAGGAAAAACAGCCTTCCCTCTTAGGCCCTTGAGGAGCTTCTTAGGCTGTTGGTGTTCATCAATCAATTACCCTGCAACCTGCCCTCTGCAGGTTTTAAAGCATGTTTTAGCAAGTAAAGTAGGTTAATTTTTTTTAAAAAAGTAATCTTTTTCTTTTAGGAAAAATAAGAGACCCAAGAGAAGCTAATACAAAAATAATGTCTATGTTCTCCCAGTCCTAAAGTGTCAATTGGATGTTTGATACCCTTGTGGATCACTCCTCTAAGGTGAGCCAGGGATTGAACTAGGAACCTTGTACATTCAAGGCAGAATCTCCTCCCTTGAGCTAACTTTCTCCTTGAGTGTTAGCCCTTCAGAAAGCTATCCAGTCCCTTTCCTTTAGGCAGTTTTGACTCTTTGCAGTTTGGTAGATTCCTGCTGATTAGGAGTCTGTCTGTCTCTGCCCCCTTTCTCTTATTGCTTTCTATCCCAGGGCAGCAGGATGCAACAGCTTGTGTGAGTGGATAACCCCCTCACTTGTCCTGGTCAGGTTGAGTTCCCTTCTGAAATTCAAATGGGACCCTGGCAACTGAACTCAATACAGAAAATTGACTCTCACTGCTCTTCCAGACCACCCCCTCCTCCCAGGGGACCTTAAATAGGGTCTTGGAAGCTTATTAAGCACTTCCTACTGCCTTCCTTCCTTAGGGGAATTGAAATTTTGATAGTTTTCAGCACAGGACTAGTCAATTGCCTGACTCTGCCCCTCCCAGGCCAAGTTTCTCTATACCAGTGTGGTTAGGTAAATCAGGTTTCCTCAGCATATTTGCCTATCTCTTCTTCCTGGTGCCACCTTGAGCCAGCTGGTGTGCAACCCAAAGCTCATATGGGGTCCAGGTAAACAAATGCACAAAAAGGAAACCCCTCTCCACTCCTCACCAGAACCCTCCCACTCTCAGAAAATACTCCTTCCCACTGAGTGGCCAGCAGCTTCCTGCCCCAAGGGTGGGGCTTAGCCATCTACAGTTTCCAGCAACAGAGTGAGAAACTCATGCATTTACCTTGAGCAACCCATCCCCTAATCCAACTCCCTCCATTTTGATGCCCTGAAGCCACCTACTCAGTGGGTTCCAAAAACAACCCACTCGGGCAGGATCGTATCCCCACTAAGCCATCTCTTGCCAGAGAGATGGTGAGTGTCCATTTAAACTGACTATATCTTGCTGCTTCCTTATCCTTTACCTATTTTTATAATCTACATTTCTCCTGGGATGAAAATAACATGTAAGTTAAAATTTTCATTGTGTTTCACATGTACTAATTCTGTTATGGATATCCCAATTATGTTTCCTCTCTTTGCTTCAATATATATATATATATTTCAGGTCATATATTTTATAATGACCTGATTCCCATGAAAAATAAGGTCTTCTGATATGTTTAATATGTTTTGAATCACACCTATTGATTACTAATTTCAGAAATATTTTTTACTTATATAATATCTATTACAGTTCTTATTTTCACTTAGATAACTTTTTCTTCTGGAATTTTTATTTTATTGTTTTTATCTTCATACATCCATCTATCATCTCCATTTTCACTTCTATTTTGTATAATTGATTAATCCTAGCTATTTTAAGGTCCTTGTCTAGTAATTCTCTTTTCCAACTCCTGTGTTGGTGTATTTTTATTGTCTTATATCATATTTGAAATGGTTCTCTTTCTTTGAGAAGGCTGGTAAGAATATTCAATCTTCAACAATAAGTAAAATGGAAGTCCATCCATTTACTACTAAGGATATTTTGTCACATTTAAAAACTATGAAAAATTTTTTTTGTATTTCTGCAAAAAGAAAAAGAAAAACAAAACATTTTTATTCCTAAGATAATTGGAAATTATAGTTGCCACTAATTGGTATGTTTGGTTCTAAAAAATTGAACACGTACATAGAGTCTTAAAAATCCATTTATGTTGTAGCTCTCTGTTGAGTGAAAGCTTTCTTTAATCAGAAAAAAAGAATCTAAAAAAATCACAGAATCAAACATTCAAGATTTTTAAGCTTACAGTAATGATTAAAACAACAATCCCCAAATCCCAGATCAGCACTTGTAAACCATCTAATGTCTGTGCTCCTTTCAACTTTCTCTCACCTAATCTGAATCAAAATAACAGCAAAATGACCAAAAGCAAATATGGAAGCAACCTAATGGCATAGAACAATTAGAGGATTTAATTACAGTTTCAATGACCCATATGCACAAAATAATTATATAAAAATATTTTTGAAAAATGTTTACAGTACCTCCTGATAATCACTCCTCTCATTGGTGGTTATTAGTTGATATTCTTCTGAAAATTCACCTGCAGTTTCCTCAACAGAATCCTAAAACTAAATTTTGGATGATTTCCTCATAACTAGTATACTTTCCAGGGTGAAGATCCTGTGAACATTTTAGCCCATAGATTCATTGATATTCATTAAACTATTTAAGAAAAATCATGCAAGAGTATTACCAGGCCCTTTTCATATAAAGAGTTAATAATAGCCACAAGTAAATGTATAGCTTTGCCTTTAGTATGTCACAGATTAGAAGATATATTTTTCCACATCTCTGAAAATTGCAGAATGTCCTTCAAATATTCAAGTAAAATGGAAAGTTTCTTATCTTTATAAGCCTAATTGGTAAGTCTGGGATAAATTAGTGGGTTTTCCCCATAGGAAAATACAAACTAAAAAGTGTCTGTGACCCTATGCAGAGATGGCATAATAGGTAGATTCATTCACTCCAAGTTAAAACAAAATCTTGACACTGAGAGATAAAAATGGGTAGAAGAAACTTTAAAATCTGTCCCCAAATGAGAACTAGACAGAAATAAATATGTTTTAAGAGTGAAAAGCCTAATCAGTTGAATATTTTGAAATGTTTGCTATGAGTTTGTTTTCCATTCAAGAAGGAAATGTGTGTGCATAAATATACCCGAAGATTTTAGCTACTTTTGTGTCCCTATGCTTCTCTCCTCATCTTGATTTCCCAGACTACTATGAAAAATATGGCACAATGGGTTAACTTAACTAATGGGAATTTATCAGATTACAATTTTGTTGATAGAAGAAGTCCAAAATCAAGATGTCAATAAGATGATACTTTCTCCCCAGAGTCTGTAGAGTTTTGATTCAGACTGTTGGCAAACTTCTGGATTACTTGACTTACATTTCTCCTCCAGCCAAATGCAATGTCTTCTCATTTCTGGCTGCTCTTCCAATTACTGCTGGCTTCCAATTTATGCCTCCTCTCATGTTTCTCTGACTGTGGCTTACAGTTCATTCTTTTTAAAATGTTTCTAGTAATTTGCACTAAAAGCCATCCTTCTTTCAGTTGCTCCTATCTTAAAATTATCATGTTCAAAAAGACCTTATATACAATGGGTTCATACCCATGATGACAGATTAAGATTAAAAATTTATGTATGTTGCATTCCAGAATTCAACCTACCATATTCTCAAATTCAAGAAAAACTTAAGATCATTTCAGGAATGATGGGAATGTTCTACACCATGATTGCGCCCTCTCCATGTAACATAATCTACCAGCACGCTCAACTTATTCTAGACACTAGTGCTAACAAATTAATGTGGAACAGAATTTTTTTTTCATTTGCTCCCTCTTCTGAAAATATTTAGGCTATCTGCATTTCTCACCACTGGTTTCTCATTCTGTCTCAAAATCTACTCTTTAGCACAGTGTCAACTTTCTTAATATAATACACATATTTGACATTTCTCTCAATGGACAGGTTTCTAAATTGTGATCTCCCATATTGTTTGAACTGTAGTATACCTTTTAACCTATCTCTAAGCAGTGCAGTATGATGGCTTAGCCAAATGTGACAAATGTGACTGAGTTGCTGAATTCTTAATTTTATTCAAGTTTCATTCACTTGAATTTATTTACTAATAGTTTGATTCAGTTATTTGGAACAACTACTTTTTAAATTGCAGAAATCAGTAATCTAAATCTGGACCAAGCATTTCTAATGAAAATTTAATTTAACAGTTGAGACGTGTTAAAAGTGTAAAGTAAGTACCAAATTTGAAAGACACTACCCAAAAAAACTAATATAAATCATTTCAGTATTTTTACATTGGTTATGTATTGACATGATAATATTTTGGATATACTGGATTCCATTATTAACATTATTCAAACTGTTTTTGCCTGTTTCCTTAAAGTTTTTAAATCTGGCTACTAGAAAATTAGAGGTTACACATGTGGCCTGCATTACATTTATATTGGATGAAATTGCCAGTTGCCATGTATTGAGATATTTTTCTCCTGTGAAGAGACACTTTGGTCTTCATTTTTTCTCCATCATATTTAGATCATTCATTAGATGTCTTCATTCTTTCAGGAGGGACAGAAATTAATTGATCTGTTTCATGGTCAATCTCAGTCTACTCATACTTATGAATACTGCAAAATTGAAAAATTGCTATATGACCAACTCCATTTAAATTTATGTTCGTCTGAATAGATTCTATAATATACTGACACATTAGCTGGTATCCAATCAATCACAGAGGCAGATTAAATTATGTACCCCAATTTAGAATATTCTTAATCTTTATCCATGCTCCTGTGGGTTGTATTTGTATTTCTAGACAAATGTCATTAACTGTCTTTGTTTGAGCTACTCTCACAAATAACAACACAATGGTTGGCTTAAACCATAGGAACTTATTGTCTCAGAGTTTCAGAGGATAGAAGACTTGCTTTATTCCAGTTTGGGTATATTCTGGAACTGGCTGACATAAATCTTGGAGTTCCTTAACTTGAATATCTTCCTTCTGTCACATGATGATGTCTTCTCCTTTTTCTTGTGGGTCCCCACTAATTTCCTGCTTCTTCCTTCTGCCTGTGAATTTATTTTATAAGGCCTCCATTAATCCAGGTTAATGCTCATTCTGGTTCACTTAGGTCACAACTTAAGGAAACATAACATTTTTCAAAAGGTTTTATTTACTATGTTTAATATTCACAGGAATATGGATAAAGAACGTAGTCTCTGACTTTGGCATGCTTTGGAAGCAAAGGCAAGTCATGGTATTTGCAGAGATTCCCATAAAAAAAAATATAACTCTCTAGTAAATGACCTCTTCAAGGTTCTATAATACTGAAAAGAGGAAGTCATTGTAAAAATTATAAAAATAGAAGCTCACTTAAGGAGAGACAATGAAAAGCATAAATTAAAAGCTTTGGCTGATCACTATAGTAAAAAGACAACACAAAAAATTTTCCAGTCAAGACCTTAGGATTTTAATACCTGTATATAAGATTAAGGAGACTTTTCAAAGATCCATGAGTACAATTCTAAAATCAGATCCCAAAATTGAAAAAAGAAAATTGGTTCATAAATGGATGTGCCCAATCTGGTGGGCTCTGGTGATTCTAAGATGGTAGCCTGTTAGCATCTGAGTCCCTAAAATGACCCATAGCCAAGACCTTACATGAATATGCCCTCCATGATCCAGAATCTATCATTTTGAGTATAAAAAAAAAATCATTGTTGTGGGGGCCTTCAAATGAGAAACATGGTGAGTATATGAATCATGTTCCACTTGTCAATTACATTACTCTGATAAAAGTATAAAGATGGGACAGGGTCAAATACCTCAATCAACAGAGCACTTTGAACATCTTCAAATGGACTTTATATAGCTACCATCTTCTATGGGATATGAATATGTCCGTGTTATCATATGTCTATTTTCCAGATGAATGGAGGCTTTTCCATGTCATAAGTCTACTGCCTTAACAGTAGCTAAAAAGCTTTTAGATTTTTTTTTCCCCAGCTGGGATTTTCCACTATTTTCTCAAGTGATAGAGGCACCCATTTCACTTGAAATATAATCAAGGAACTTTGCAAGATCTTACCCATCAACTAAAAGCTTTACTATACCTACCATCTTCAATCATCAGGAAGAGTAGAAAGAATAAATTTTATCTTAAAACGTAAAATAACTAAATTATCTGAATATCTCTCTACCTTGGCCTAAGATTCTTCCACAAGCTTTGATGTCCATAAGATCTAGTTCCTCAGGAAAGCATTGGCTGTCCTCCTTTGAAATCATAATGGGAAGATAATGATGAGATAATAATGAGGCTCATTATTTCCCTTACTATACCAGACTCCAATCTATTACCTTCTGAAATTGTTAATATTGTAAAGGACAAATCACATGTATTCAATTCTATCATTCACATTACCAGGCTGCCTTTCCTAAGAATCCTTTACAGTGGACTCTTCATGACATTCAACTCATTACTTGGTGTACTGGAAAAGACATCAACAAGACTGCTTTAGAATCTAGTTAGGAAGGACTTTGTCAAGTTTTACTGCCCATCAGAATGGCAGGAAAACTACAGGGAATTGTGTTCACATATCACAAGTAAAACATGTGTAAGCTCTTGGGTGGTCACTCCTATTTCACACACAAGCTAAAATTGACACAGTGATTCAAGAAGTAAATGGCATATGATGTAGACAACTTCTGCCCAAGACATCAGAACAAATAGATGATTCCTAAGATCATGAATCAAAACCTGTCTGTATTTCTTTATCTTAAACCCTAATTTTTCTTTTTCACTGTCTATCTTAATGTTCTTTTATTCATCTTACACTCCTCACACTGCCATTTCTTTATCACCAATTATACCTTACTATTACCATGATTTTCTTTTATTTCTTCTTTACCGTGTTCTGTCATATGCAATTCTACCTTGAACACAATTATTTAGTCTTTTTAGCACACCATATAGCAAATGAAACCAATTAGAGTAACTACTGGATCTCTATTGCCTGCTTAGTCCCCAAAAAGATATTTCTCTAATAAGCATCCCATTTACACTTGAAGACTTGGCTCTGAAAGGAAACATCGTATATACCAATCAGATAAAATTTATTTTTGGAGTGACTCTGGATTTTGCCTTAAGAGTCCCAGAAACTGGGTGTCTTAGTTTGCCAAAGGCTGTCAGTGCAAAAATACCAGAAATATGTTGGCTTTTATAAAGAGGATTTATTTGGTGTAAAAGCTTACACTTCCAAGGCAGAAAAAAATGTCCAAATCAAGGTATCATCAGTATGTTTTCTCACCAAAGATCAGCTGCTAGCAGATCCTGGAGTTCTGCCACATGGCAAGGCAGGATGGCAAGTCTACTTGTCTCTCTCTACTTTCTCATGGAGTTCAGCTGTGGGTGATCAGGCATCTTTGGGAGCCTCTCAGGACTTCTCTTTCTGCAGCTGTAGGTGAATCTGTAGTCCTCTTTCATACAACCAGGTTAAAATGGCAGAGCTCCCTTTTCATTGTGTCTTTATCTCTGTGTGTTCTTGGTTTATATTGGAGACAGCAAGAGGGTAGAGATCTAACCTGGGTCATTCCTTACTGACATAGCTCAATCAAAAATAATCTAATGAAGTGATTGAATTAAGGGTTTCTTTACTGAATTTAATGCAATCGAAGGACCCCATTCCCACAGGAATGGATTGTTTCAAGAACAATCTTTGTTAGGATTCAGAAAATTCAAATTGTGATATGATTGTGATATGGTCTTTTTTAACACTAGGAGTATGGTATTTTACTATAAACCAGACAGATATCAATGTCCACCCTGTAGGGCATATAGTGAGTGTTCAGTTTTTATTTTGGCAAGACTTCTTTTACTTTCATGAGATAGGAGCAAACTATAGTGGATAGGCTTTCTTTATAAACACCAACTTTCTCCAGGTGCACAATGATTTTAATAACATAAGAAATTATTTCCACTCAGGACACAAATTTCTGGAGGGCTGAGGGTCAAAGGAAATTGTTGGTAAAATGGACCAAGTTTTCAAGTATCAATGGAGATAATTAAGGTTATTATCCTCTTTTTGGATTTGACACCCAATCAGCCCTAAAAGTCAATATCCCATTCCTGAAAGGCAATAGATACTCTTATTACACTCTCTAAGGACCTTACTTTGTATATGGAAACAAGATAAACAAAGCACTGCCTGTAAATTGTGTTAGTTCCTATTACGCTGTTACCTGAATGGCTATTCATGATTAGTTTCCAAAATGGAAATTTAGATAAATGAGGGATGTTATGTTCTCTTCCCATATTATAAAAACGTGTCATGAGACAATTGCCAGACAAGAGACAGCTCTAAGTGAATTATGGAAAAACTCCTTTAACCCTGGCTAAACTCATGAAGTTTTCTGTTCTTGATATTATTTCCCTTGTCACTGGGGCAGTTATCACCTGTATTGGAAAATACACTATAAGATTACAGATAATATTAGGAAATGTAGGTATAGAATTAGAAAAACCTATCTTCCCACTAAGGGTAGGCTATCATCTCACTAGCTGATGAAGTATTGGAATATCACAAAATTACTCTATGAAATCAATTAGCTTTATTTTGGTTTCCCAAGGATGTCTGTGTGCAATGTGGGTACCCAGTGCTGTGTATTTGTAAATTGAACTCAAAGGAGTTTATCAAGGGGTACCAACAAAAGATGTCCATGCTAGAGAAGCATGGGAATCAGCTTACACATCTCCCACATATGAATGATCTGATTCTCTTTTTGGTTGGCTTCTAGGATCATGGTGACCTTGGCTCAGAGATGTCCTAATAGAGACATATCCTCTTAATCATAATATTCATAATATCCCCCATTCATTGTTTGAGCTATAGACACTTAAATGGCACTACTCTACTGATAACTCAATGAATTATAAATTCAATAAGGATACAAACCAGAGTGAATGGGACAAATAAAATATCAAACTTCAGCTAAGCTGTGAAATCAGTGATGAAATATGAGAGATTTTGGTGGTAAATGAGAAAGCAACTACATCTTTGTTCAAGTCCTAATAACTAAGATAATGACCAAAGGGGTGAAACTGATAATACAATATAGAGAAAAAAACATTAGGGTCCACTCTGAGCCTAAAACTTTCTTCTCTGTAGTCCCCTTGAGTTTCCTCTTGATATCTTTTGAAAATTGAAATCCCCACCAAAGTGGGTGACTCCAATAGCCAATCAAGTCCTGGTTCATTATATTTGGTCCAATATAAAATAAAGCCCACCAAGTTTATACCCACTTCTATAAGATGGACAAATGCCTCTCCAATCAATATGAGTCAAGTTAACTTCCTTTTTATCTCTTTAAAAATCATTCAGCATCCTTCAAAACTCAAAATGGCTTCTGTTTTTTGCAAGTGAATGTTTTCTTTGCTGCAACAAATCTTTTGGTGTACTTAATAAAATACTTTTATCTGCAACATCACAATTTCCTAACCTTAATCCTGAAATCTAATCCTGTGCTTTTGGAGAACAAACCTATGACTCTGAAGGCCTGACCATCACCTGCCTCTCCTATGACAAAGTTTCCACAATCTCAGAGATGATGTAAACTTGTTCTTCAATGGCATTGCCAAACACACAGAGGAAACTAGGCATGTATTATGTTCTCATCATGACTGACTCCATAAAGGAAGGCAACTAACTTCTTTCTTGCAGCCCATGTTGCCAAATCAGTGTCTCTTACATACATTCCACTTTGCCTCAGGAAAGACAGTTAAAACATATAATGATTCCCAGTTTACCTTTAACTGTGCTCATGGTTTGCTCTACTTTGGCAACAATGAGTCTCCTTTGAACTCAATCTCAAGCAACCCCACAAATGAAAACTCTTTTAACAGAAACTCCCCTCATGTATAGGTTGTATAATCACTAATTTTAATGACCAGGCAGGAGAGGCACATTGCAGTAATTATACTAACAAAATATCCAATTATTCTAATGTCAGAAAAGTTAGGGAACTCCTTAAAGGGCATACAAGTCTTGAAAGACCAAATCGTTAATTATTTATATTCATTCCTAAAACAGAAAGTTGACTATTTATTAAATAACTGAAAAACTTTAGTAAATATATTAGACAATAAAAGCACTAGTCTATACAAAGAAACTATTTCTGGCTGACAATGTTTTTACAAAACAGGAACCTAATTTTTGGAAAAGCAAATGCAATGAGCTAAACAATTATTGCATGTTTAGGAGTAGCTTTTATTTACAATAAAATTTTTTTTTTTAGAACATTTTAAGGATTTCCAAAAATTGGGGAAGAAAGAAGAGAGAATCTCCCTACACAGTGTGCTCATTTCCCCTATTAGTAACATATTTTATCAGTTAAAATTAATGAACTAATATTAATACAGTATTATTAACTAAAGTTCAAATTATATTCAGATTTTTTTCAAATCTAATGTTTTTGTAACATGTAATGTTCTGTAACATTTTTCATCTAATGTTTTGCTTTTTCTGTTCCAGTATCCAACCCAGGACTACACATAACATATATTCACTGTGTCTCCTTACACTCAGTTTCCTGGCTAGGACTGTTTCTCAGACTTTCCTTGTGTTTCATGATCTTGACAGTGTTCAGGTGAAATAATTTGTAGTATGTCATTTTATTGGGATTTGTCTGATACTCAAAAATTAGATTAGGGTTATGAGTTCTTGAAAGAAATCTAGAGTAAAGTGCCTTTCTTATCACCTCATCTCAAGGAAACATACTATGATTATTACTTAACAGTTGCTATTGGTTGAGGTAGTGTTTATCAGGTTTGCCCACTGTAAAATTATTCTTTTTTTACCTACATTTCTATATGGTCATCTTGAAAGGAAGTCATGATACATAAAACTCACACTTAAGGAATAGGGATTTATGCTCCAACACTTTGTGGGCAAAATATCTAAATAAATTATATGGAATGCTTGTGTATTTCTCCTTGTGTGATATTTGGTAGTTTGTTCCTTTAACGAATTGGCACCATTCATCTAAGCAATTGTTTTTTTGATATAGAGTTGTTCATACTATTTGTTTATTATATTTTTAATAGTCATGAATCAGTAGTGATGACCCCTTTTTCATTTCTGAGATGAGTAATTTGTATCATCTCTCTTTTTGCCTTTGTTAGTCTGTGTATTAGACAGCCAAAGTGGGTGCTGATGCAAAGTAACAGAAATCTGTGGGCTTTTATAAAGGGTATTTATTTAGGGTAAAAGCATAAAATTATAAGGCCTTAAAAAGTCAAGGTACCATAAGAGGTAGTTCCTCACCCAAGGCTCCATGGGTTCCACCTTCTTCCAGCTTCAGCTGTAGGCTGGCATAGGTCTCATTGTTCTCTCTAGGGATCCCTTCTTTCTGGGCTTAGCTGCTCTGGTCTCTTCACAAGGTCACCTGTAAACTATCAGGCTCATCTCTCTTCCCAGGGCTGTAAGATCCTCTGTGTATCTTTTTTGTTATCTGCTTCTGTGTTCTTGATCGAGCACACCTTTATATAGCCCACCAAGGAGACAGGGACTCAACCCTGGAAGCCTTAATGATGTGGTTGAATCAAAACCCTAATATTGATTTAATAAACTAAAAGTGAAACATTTGATTTTAATACAATCAAAGGGTATCATGCTCAGAGAAACAGACTAGTTTACAAACATAATCAATTATCTCTTTTTGCAATTCATTAATAATGTCAAACTGCCACTGTCTGGCTAGAGGTTAGTATCAACTTTGATTTTATTTGAATAGTCTGTTGTTTTCCTGTTTTCAATTTTATTTATTCTTGCTCTAATTATTTTTTCTGCTTTATTCAGGGTCACATTACTCTTTTATTCTCTAGTTTTCTAAAATAGAAGCTTAGATTATTGACTCTCACTATTTATTCTTTCATAATATATGCATTTAATACTATTAATTTCCCTCTGAGAACTGCTACTTCTGCATTCCCCAAATTTGATAACATTTATTTTCATTTTGATTCATTTTGATTTCTTTCATATTTTTTCCTTTAAACTATGTGTTATTTAGAAGTATATTGTTTTATCTCCAATTGTTTGGAGATTGTTACAACTATTTTTTCTGTTATTTTTTCTGTTATTAATTCCATTGTGGCTTGGGAACATACTTTGTATGTTTTCTATTCCTTTAAATGAGTAGTTTCACAACCCACAAAGTGGTTACCTTTGTGAATGTTCCATACAAGATAGAGAAGAATGTCTATCTTGATATTATAGAATGAAGTATTCTAATCAAATAGGTTGTCAGTGTTTTTCAGGACAATTTTATGCTTACTGATTATCTACCTGCTTACTTAGCCAATCGATTATTGAAAGAATATTGTTAAAATATGCAACACTTATACTCAATTTTTCTATTGTTCCTCTCAATTATATCAGTGTTGGCTTCACATATTTTGAGCTTCTGTTATTAGGCATATACACATTTAGGATATAAAGTGTACTTGGAAAATTGACCTCCTTATCATTATGTAATTTTTATTTATACCACATAATTTTTATTTTCCTGAAGTCTGCTTTCCTGAAATTTATATAGCTAAATCAGCTTACTTTTGATTAGTTTTACCATGGTATACCTTACTTTATTCCTTTATTTTAAATCTATCTATGTCTTTATATTTAGAGTGAGTTTTCTGTAGACAATATATTGTTGTCTTATTTTTTTAACCACTGTGATAATTTTAGTCTTTTAATTGGTATATTCAGAGTATACATATTTAGAGTGATTATTGGTATATTTGGAGTTATATCACTCGCATTTGTAGATGACTTCTATTCATTACCAGTTCCTTAATTCTTCCCCTCCCTCTCTTTTTCTACCTTTCCTGGTTTTAATTGAGAACTTTGAATAATTCCATTTTATACCTATTTGTCACTATCAATTAAAGTTCTTTTAAATTACTGTTAAAAGTTTCCAGAGAGTTTACAATATATATTTTAAACAAATTTAAGTTCACCATCAAATAACAGTATATCACATCTCATGTAGGTATATAATGACAGAGAGTTCTTATTTCTCTCTCCACCATTTATGACATTACTAGCATTTATATCACTTAAATGCTAGTAATTTCAATTAAATGCTTGTTGACAGCCAGACATGATGTTTTGCGTAATTGGACTGAGTGTAATTGTTAACTTTATTTGTCAAACTGGCCATAGTGTCCAGTTGTTTAACCAAACATTGGTTTAGATGCTTCTGTGGAGGTTTTCTGTGGATGTGATTAATATCTATAGTAAGGTGACATTCATTAAATTAGATTACTTTCATGTAATCATTTGAGGTTTTATGAGCTAATAACTTAGAGTTCCTTATTTCACTTATATTAGATGATGATAATCATCTAATATAGTGTTACTATTATCACTTTAAATAGCTATCTTTTATATCAATTAAGAATAAGAAAAATAAAGGACTTAATTATACCTTCATTTATTCATACTCTGATGTTCTTCCTTTCTTTATGTAGATCCATGTTTCTAATTGATAAAATTTTCCTACTGTCTGAAAAACTTCTTTTAACATTTCCCACATGGCATATCTGCTGTTGAAGAATTACACCAGGTCTTGTTCATTTGAGAAAGTTTTTATTTCTATTTCACATCGGAAAGATAATTTCAGGGGATATAGAATTGTAGGTTAGCTTTTTTTCCCTTTAATTCTTTATTTCACTCCTCTACCTTCTTGCTTGGAGGGTTTATGACAAGATGCCATCTGTAATTCTTACCTTCATTCCTCCAAAGGTATGGTGAATTTCCTCCCTCTAGCTTCTTTAAGATTTTCTTGTTGTCTTTGCTTTTTCTGACATTACTGAATACTATATACTTGTGAAGGAATTTTAAAATATTTATCCTAATTAGTGTTCTTTTGTGCTTCCTGGATATGTAATGCAGTGTCTGTCATTAATTTTGGCAACTTTGACCACTATTTCTTCAAATAGTTATTTGCTCTGTTCTATCTTTATATTTGTTCCAATTATGCTATGCTACATATTTTGAAATTGTTCCAGAGTTCTTGGATGACTTAGTCTTTAGTTTCATTCTTTTTTTCCTTAAATTTCTATTTGGGATGTTTCTATTGACAGATACTAAAATCATTGATTGCTTTCCCCTCCATGCTCAGCCTACCTATGAACCCAGCAAAGGTATTTTTCACTTGTTACAATGTTTTTTATTTCCATCTGTTGCTTTCTTAATTTTCCATCTCTCTTCTCACATTACCATCTTTTCTGGCATGTCATCTACTGATAGTTATTACAAAATTTCCTCCTAGTGTTTCAAAACTTTGTGTTATATTTAAATGCTTTTGCTTGTTTTGTGACCCCTGAATACATATTTCCTTGTGTATTTGTATGTCTTACAATTTCTTGTTGACAGCCAGACATGATGTTTTGAGTAATTGGACTGAGTGTAATGGTTAATTTTATTTGTCAAACTGGCCATAGTTTCCAGTTGTTTAACCAAACATTAGCCTAGATGTTTCTGTGGAAGTTTTCTGTAGCTGTGATTAACATCTATAGTAAGGTGACATTCATTAAATTAGATTACTTTCATCTAATCATTTGAGGCTTTATGAGCTAATAACTTAGAGTTCCTTAAAGGAGGAGAATTTCTGCCTTAGAACTATACCATTTAGTTATTTCTGAATTTTCAGGCTGTTGCCCTCCCTTTGGTTTTTGGACTTCAGACTCCAATATCACATCTTCCTGGAATTTACAACCTGCCAGTCAGCCCTACAAACTTAAGACTTGTCGGCCCCAAAAATCATGTGAGACAATTCATTAAGATAAATTTTATTTATACATGCATATATCCTATTGGTTCTGTTCTTTAGAGAACACTGAAAAATTCACTGAGTTAAAAAGTTGGTCTGTGTTTAATGTTTATTGTAGGTGAAAAAGGATTCCAAATCCTCTAATTCCTTAATTTGTGTCTCCTATCTTGTCTTTGGTTTCCCTCTTAAATCCTCAGAGTCTGTATCTTTCTGCTTTCAGCTGTAATCCAATACTATTTTATAAGAGTAGGGTTTTTTGTGGTGGTTAGGAGTGGGGAAGGAGAGCATTCTATAGTCCTATGATTAAATCTAAGTTTTTTAGTAGGTCTGTTTACCTGGACTGTGATCTTCATAAATGTTTCTTAACCTACATCCCCACATTATAGGACACAGTAATGTCAAAAGGGGCCAGAGTTGTGTAAAGACTTTCCCAATAGAAAGAATAAGACACTGGTAGTATTTTTCCTAATCCTTTGTTATGGAGAAAACTCAGTACATATTTCATAATGGTTATTTTTTTTCTCCTTTTGGCCAGAACCACAAGGGGATATTTATTGAACTTAACTATGAGAACCTGGTAGGTTTCCTAGAGATAATACCTATAAAAATGTGGGGACTCTTTAAGATTGTGGCTTTCAGGGATTTCTTACTTTTATGCTAGTCCACACTTGGCCTCCAGCAATTGGTCAATTTTACCATATAAACTTACTAATCAGTTTATGGATCCAGCAGATTCTAATCCAGATAGGCCAGTTTTGCCTATGACTCTCTGGATTTAGCTATTTATCCAGATTTGGGAGTATTAATTTACCATTTGGCCTCAGTTCTCTGATGTCTGCAAGAAAAGTCACAGACTTTTTTTATAGCAATTTCTTTTGTGGTTGTAAGGACTTCAGTGGTGAATTACATACTTTTTCTATGTTGGAAATGAAAACAGAAGTTTTTTTAGCATCAGAAATATGTCAGTGGGCCTTACTTTGGAATTTATGCTCCCCAGTGTAACAGAGTTGGACTCATTTATAGGTTCCCTACACATGGCTCTTCTGCTCCTTTTATTTGAAGTTATGATTAGCACTATACTTGTTAAATATATGTCCCAGGGCCTTAAATCTTTGGTCCATTCATGTGCCAGTTTAGCCCAGAATCCCAGGAGAGTTGCACCATCTACTCTCCTGGTCATTGGACTCACCCAGGCCAACTAACAAGGAGATGATGATGGACAATGCCCATCCCAAAGAACAGAGTGTGTCTGTAGCTACAGGCAAGATAGTTCCATCCATCTGCCCCATAGGATTTAAGCCACATCTCGATTAGAAGCAGAGTGGGCATCACCATCCCTAAATCCTCAAGATTGGGGAATGAACAATTGAATAAAATAGACTTATTCTTCTATTATAGACTTATTATTTTAGCAATGGAAGAGCTTTTAGCAATGATATAAAGGCAGTGGTCACTGGAGTTTCTGAGGGGAAGAAGAGGGAAGAATAGGTGTAATGTGGGGGCATTTTCAGGACATTGGTATTGTCCTACATGACATTGCAATGACAGATGCAGGCCAGTATATATTTTGTCATAACATACAAAATTATGCAGGACAGATTATAAACTATAATGTGAACTATAGTCCACAGTTAGTAGCAATGCTTCAATATGTGTATCAAACATAACAAATGTACCAAACTAATGAAAGATGTTGTTGAAGTGGAAGAGTGTGGGAGGGGGGATGGATGTGGCATATGGGAATCCTGTACATTTTATTGTAATATTTAAACCATCTAAAACTTCTTTTTAAAAAAAGAATAAATAAATAAGTGTAACCTTTAAAGAAACAAAAGAAATAAATGTAAGCAAATAAATCCCCCTTCTTTAGCTTGACCCAAAATATGTTATATGCTTAACTAGGATAGGAAACTAAACCATATTTAGGAAATGGGAGTGGGTTGCTTTTATTCAAACACCAAAAATGTGGAAATGGCTTTAGAATTGGGTAATGGTTAGAGACGGGAAGAATTGTGAGATGCTTGATAGAAAAGTTCTAGATTGTTTTGAAGAGACTGTTGGTAGAAATAAGAATGCTAAATTTACTTCCAACAAGGTCTTAGAAAAAAATGATGAATGTGTTATCGGATAATGAAGGAAAGGCAATCCTTGTTTAAAAGTAGCAGAGACTTTGGTGAAATTGAGTTCCATTGTCAGGTGGAGGGAAGACCTTAAAAATAATGAACTTGGATACTTAGCCAAACAGATTTCCAAGCTAAGTATTGAAAGTACAACCTGATTTCTTCTTGCAGGCTATACTAAAATGAGAGTGTAAAAGGATAAGCTGAGAACTCAACTCCTGGGTAACAAGAAAACAGAAATTGAAGATTTGGAAAATTCTGAGCTTCCAAAAAGTGAGTCT
>JAQZBX010015645.1:0-37336 GCA_029593785.1 Cabassous unicinctus | reverse complement strand
CCGGGTTCGCTTCCCGGCGCCTCCTTGTGAGGGCAGGCCGGCTCGCGCGGTGCCCTGGGCTGATGCGGCAAGACCTCACAGCAAGGGGGAGATAAGCAGACACAGAGAAGACACGCAGTGAATGGACACAGCAAGCACAAGCAGCAAGGGGGGGATAAATAAATAAAATAAATAAATCTTTAAAAAAAAAAAAAAAAAATAGTTATTATGATAATTTGGCCTCTGGAGTCAGAGGGCATGTGCATCCTACATCCCTAATTCCTGAGTCTAACACCTTGGGAAAGTCTCTTAAACTCTTTCTGCCTCACAGAATTTGTCAGGTAGGGATGAGAATAATAGCATCTCTGTCATTGTGTGGTTGTGACTATTAGTTAATAAATCAATTGCTTATAATAGAAGTCAAAATATGGTAAATAGGCAATAAATGTCAGCTATCATGATTTATATCTTTATAGCTTCCAGTAGAAGCTACATCATAACACACTTAAGATCTTATTTTATTCCTTTTAAATTCTGTGCTCTTATAAACCATAAGCATTGTAAAGATAGAGATCACTTCTGCCTTGTTTGTTACTTTGCTCCTGGTGCCAAGTTCAGGACAGAGTACATAGTAGGGACTCAATAAATATTTGTGGAAATTAAGTTGTTCTCTGGCTGAAAACCCTCAATATCTTCCACAATCCTCAGTAAAGTCTACCACCACAATGACCTCCATGCATTCCACAGCCAATGGAGAATACATTGATTTTTGCATTATTTGTTAAAACGTAAACATTTTATGTTTGTGAAATTTTCAATGTGTTATGTGAGGTTAAAATATAAAATTTAGTATTTTCATTGTATGCCATATGAATGTAAATTCTTCAAAACTCAGGAATATGTATCTTGTACTTAATTTTATTTCATTTTAAGTTATTATTTGATTTTTATTGCATTAGATGTCCAAATAAAACAACTTCACAATCCTATTAAATATTTGTACTTGCTTCTGGAACATAATTTTTATATCAGGTTTTGTGAATTAGAAAGTTATTGCCAAAAAGTTTTTTAAAGTTATTGCCATTCCTGATCAAGAATTCTTAATGATTATAACTACAATATTTTAAAAATTCACCAAGAAGTATTGAATGCAAAATAAGTGTTTACAATCAATTTGAAAACCATCTCCAAGCTTACTACAATTGAAAACTATTTACATAATTTAAGAACATTTTTTCCAGTCACAAATTTAATGTTGAACCTGTTTAAAAGCTAATTCAATTTTTGTTTTCAAATATTTCAAAATAAACAAGAAGCCCTAAATTGCAGAATTCTTGTGCATTGTTGGAGCTGTCACACAGTAACTAGCTTAGATTCCACTACAAGGAAACATCAGCATGAAATGACACAGGGATCTGATATGGGAAGGCTGATACGGGGCTTCTGCCTGGAGCAGGGACCATCAGTTTCCCCCGCCTGGCTCCCACCACTACAATTTGCAGGACTAAGGCTTTTCACACTGCACCTTGGGCACCTGAAACACACTTGTCCAGGAGACCCAATGAATTGAATCATGTGCCCAAGAAGTCCTAAACCCTGGTTCTGTGGGTATAAACTCATTTGTAAGTAGGATCTTCAAAGAGCCTGTTGAGATGAGGTGAAACTGAATCACGTTAGGTCTTAATTCAATATGACTTGAGTCCTTATAAGCAGGGAAAATTTTAGCAATAGCAGGCTTAAGAAGCAGACAAAAGTACACAGATGGCCAGGAGATGGAGGGAATGAATGAGTCATAGATTGATGGCAGTCAGCATAAGGACACTACAAACTTCAGTGAAAGCATGTCCCTAGAACATCTCCATTTTTTTCCTGGCCTCCAAACCTTCAGATGTTAAATTTCTCTTCTTTCATCCCACTAATCTGTGGTATTTGTTAAAATAACCCTGGCAAATGAAGGTGGTTTTGGGTATCAACTAGTGGAGTGCTGCTGTAATAAATATCTAAAACTATGGAATAGATTTGGAATTCGGAAATGGGTAGAAGCTAGAAGAATTTTCAGTCACTTGATAGAAAAAGAGTAGATTGTCTTGAAGAGACAGTCAGGGGAAAATGTACATAAAAGGCAATTCTGGTGAGGGCTCAGAAAGAAGTGAGGAGAGCTGGAAAGAAAGTTTATCTCATTAAAAAAAAAAAACATATTGGAAATCTATTAATATCATGGGTCAAATCAGTAGAGCTAAAGGAGAACTCATGACTATCTTCAAAAATGTCAAAACCATTTTGAAAAAGTTCACATGTATTCTTGATTTAAAAACAAACTAAAAAAAATAGAAATTGGTAGAATTTATGGATACTTTCTTAACATGATAAAATAAATACACATTCATTCTAAAGCCAGAATCTTACTTGATGGGGCAACATAAGAGGAATTTTTCTTAAGATCAGGAAGAAGGCAATGCTGTCCACTGCATCAATTACTATCCATTGTGCTAGAAGTCTTAACCCATAAAATTAGACAATGGATTGTTTTCCAAAGTGGCTTTGGAAAGCAATTCAGCAGTTTCTCAAAATGTTAGAGTTACCTGATCCAATTATTTCACTCCAAAAGTGATGGTTTGGACTCCTGTTTCCTGCATGCTAAACCAACAAGCTTTTTGCACAATCTCTCTGAACAAAACCACTGCCAGCCTGCACTAAATGGACTATGGAGGGGAGGTATTTAAGGAAAATGGTCTCAAGAGGAAAAGCATGGAATCTGAGGTCTGGTCTTGGGACATCTTTTTGGGCCAGGAGAGGGACCTCATCCATGTGTGTGGAAAGGGTGTGTTTGCCCCAGCATTTGAAAAAGGTGGAAGGTGGATCTTCCAGCCTGTTTTTCAAGGATAGTTTGACCTGTTCAGGCAACAGAGAGGATTGGGCATATTCCCTGGTGGATGGAGAGAATTAAGTTCCCACCTCACTGCTCTGAGGGGGTTGAGCCTATTCCTCATAGATTAGGGAGATTAGGTCACCATCCCTTGTTCTGAGGGGGTTGTTCTTGTATATCAGAGATTAGGGAGAATGTCACCCCCACTTCACTGCAGAAAGGGGGTTGAGACTGTCCCCCACGCTGAACATAAAGGAGAAAAATAGAGCTAAGCTAAGTTACCTGGGAAAACATACTGATACAAATTCTGAAAAAGAGGCAAATATTATACTCTGGATACTAAATTCATTTCTCACTGAAATATGAGTTAGCAATTCTAAAACTACTTCTCTTCTTCTCGTTGACCCTACTCCTCCCTTCTGCTTTTTACCACCTCCAACTTTCCCTTTAGCTCTTTTAAATCCTTTCTTTTCCCACTCTAACCCTTCAATTCCTTGTAGTCACATGAACCTCAGCACCCTTCTCCCGCTTGGAGAGTCTCCAGGGACTCAAAGTCAACAAATGCTACCACTTGGGGGTGAAAAAGTTAATTAGAAACAGACTGGATATTTTATCCACTCATATGGACTTTGGAGACACCCAGATGGCTGCTTGGTCTCTCCTCAGTCTCCCCAAAAATTTAGTCCATGGCCTCCATAAGATTACAATTCAGTTCCCCCCAAAAAATCTTAAAGGTCCCCCCCAAAAATTTTTTAAATGTCTCCTCCACAAATACTGATGGGGAAGCTTTAGACATCACATTACAGTAACATTAACTTGTCAGTTTGGAATAATCATAGTAAAACCATCTGGGCCAAGCTGTTTTATTTGTGAGAGTTTTTAACTACACATTTGATTTATTTAATGGGTGGGATTTAACGGAGTTTCTTCAGGTTTTCTGATTCTTTTTTTCAGTCTGCTTTTGTAAATTATATTTTTCTATAAATATTTCCATTTCATCTTAGCTTTATAAACTTATCACCTAAAAGTTATTCATAGTATTCTCTTAGCTATTTAATCTCTAGTATATTTGTAGTTATATGTTCTTAATTACCAATTTCTGCTCCTACTTTTATTATCTACATCCATTTTTCCTCTAGTTTATTCCTTTGTCATTTTTCAATTGACTAATTTTATTTATTTTTGTACTGTACCCAAGGTTCTCATTTCTGTCTCTCCACTACTTCTGCTGTATCCCATATATTTTGATATGTAATATATTCATATAATTCCTTCACTTTAACCCATAGTTTATTTAGAATCTTTTAAAATCTATACATGTTGATGAGGGTGTTTTGGTTTTTTTTTTGAAAGATTTATTTATTTATGCCCTCCCCCTCCCCCCCTCCGTTTGCACTCGCTGTCTGCTGTGTCCATTTGCTGTGTGCTCTCTGTGTCTGCTTGTCTTCTCTTTGGGAGGCACTGGGAACTGAACCTGGGACCTCCCATGTGTGAGAGAGGCCACCTCAGCTCTCTGCATTTGTTGTGTCTCTCATTGTCTTTCCTCTTTGTGTCTCCTTTTGTTGCATTATCCTGTTGCATCAGTTCGCAGTGCCTGCCCATCGTGCCAGCTCGCTATCTCGCTTGTCTTCTCCAGGAGGCACTGGGAACCAAACCAGGACCTCCCATGTGGTAGGTGGGAGCTCAATTACTTGACCCAAATCCACTTCCTAGGGTGCTTATTTTTGTAAATGATTTCTAGTATGATATAATTATGATTAGAGAACACAGTCATTTTTTTCATTATTACCGCATTTTATCATACTATGTAGTTGACTTATTTATTTTGCTCATGGTAAGACAAGAAGCATGAGGGCAGAAATTTGGGTTTGTTTTATTTATTGTATTTTTATTGCCCAGAACACTGCAAGGAATAATAATAAATATTTTCCATATGAATGGATAAATGAATGAATGAGTAAATTGTTTTGCTGCTTTCTGGTTTATTGTTGCTTTGAAGAAGAATCTGTCATTCCTTTCAAAGAGATCCAACTTTTCTCTGTGTACTTTTAGGTTATTTTCTTGGTCTTTCCTTTTCAATAGAATCAATAAAATGTTTAGGAATGGACTTTAATTTTGCTTTCCCTGCTTCATCCATGTTGTGCTTCTTGCATCTCTACATGATCTCCCCAACTTCTCTATCTTTTGGACTTCTTACCTATTAATGTCCCATTATAAGAATGTATTGGCAGATTCATATCTTTTATTGGTCCTAGAAAATGCTCAGCAATCATCTCTTCAAATAATTTCTTTCTACTATGTTCTCTATTTTCTCCTTGTAAGACTCCAGTTTAACAATTATGATATCTACCCAACCCAATTCAACAATCCTTAACCTCTTCCATAATTTCTAACTTCCAGTGTCTGAGCTGCATTCTAAGTAATTTCTGTAAATTCTTCTAATCCGTGTTGAATCTGAAATTAGTTAATTTTTTATTCCAGCAATTATATTTCTAGAAGCTCTACTTCGAATTTTTATGTAATATCATGCTTCTTGCTCATTTTTTACTTTATCTGCTAGTTCTTTAATCATTTCGTGTATCACAGTTACATATTAAATATTTCAAATATCTGAAATCCTTGAAAGTCTAAATCTTTGATTTGTTTTTTCTGATAAGTCTCTAGATATCCCCCCCCTTCTGTATTTGATGAGCTTTGAATTGAAATTATTTTTGGCTTATCTTGAGGTTTGGAAAACCCAGGAGCTTAAACTGAGGATGCTGATGACAAAATTTCTTCAGTGAGTATTTGTATTTTATTTTTCAAAATGCCAGGAACATTACAACTTTGGGGCCCCTGCTCTCTCATTTTAGTTTTCCAAGATTTAATTTGAGAGACCCAGATTTTTTCCCTGACTTGGTTCCTGGCCTGCATGACTGATACAATCCTCTGCCCTCACATGAGTCCCTACATTTGTATTCAGATCGCTGCTCCAGTTTCAGTGGTTTTTTTTAAGCATCTCTAACTTCTTTCTTTCCTTCTCTTTCCTTCCTCCCTTCCTTCCTTCTTTCTTATTATTCTTGGCAATTTCTCAGATATCCTGTACACAGAACAGTTTAATGAATATTATACTTCATGCAGGATCTAGTTGTTATGTTCCAAAATGATCCACCAGAGTATCTCATTCACCATACAGCAGGAAGTGAAAGTTAATGTCTTTTATTTGTTATTGTTGCATATTTCATTGTTTCAAGTTTTTCAATGTTGGCTTAAAAATGTTTTTTCCTTTGATTTCTCCTTCTGCCTGAGAGTATATGAAAATTCACATATATTTTCTCTAGGTCTTTTATGGTTAAAGTTTTGTTTTCAATTTAATTCTTTAATCTACATGATATTTATTTCATATCTAGAATATAATGACCTAGCTATATATTTTTTCTAAATAGCAAATATACCACTCTAGCACTATTTATTAAATGATATATCATTCCCTTACTGATTTGAATTGCCATCTTTTCATTATTGTGTTCTAAAATATTATAGGTATGTGGGATTATTTCCTGGATTTCTATGTTTTTCCAAGTATCTGTCTATTATTCTAATAAATTTTGAATAAGTAAGCTATGCATATATCTCTACTTGCTTACTTCTCACTCTTCCCTCAATTGCAATCAAGTTTCTGTTTCTAACACTTACGTGAAACTTCTCTTGTCAACTTTGTGGATTCCTGATAACAAAGGGCATGTTCTGATGCTTATCTCACCTAACCTCTCTCCACTATTTAGCACTACTTTTTTACTTAGCAATGAATTAGTTTATTAACTTTTCTGAAACCAGGACATCTGCTTTTCATTAAAATGTGCTAGTTCCCACACATGCCACTCTCCAGATACAGCTTTAGAACCACAGAACATTATGGTGGAAAGCTCCAACTCACCAGTCACTCAAACAGTAATGCCATAATCTCATGAAAATCTTTTGAAATGTATATTCCTGTTCATAGATATGATCTGATTGAGAATATATGAGATGGAACCAGGGAATCATCATTTTAAATGTTCCCTGGATGGTTCTAATTCATAGCCTGGTTGTTAATAATTGATTCAGTCCATCCCTATTATTGCATAAATTAAGAAATTAAGACAATTATCACAAGATTTTAAAAATGTATCAAACACTGGACATAATCCATCCAAACTTGTTATTTTGCAAGTTATTAACCTGCGGTCCAGAACGGGAAATGACACTGCTATACAGTGGCACATCCAGAACTGTACTCCATTTACTGTAGCTTAAATCCAAAGCAAGTGTATTATAATCTTCATAAAAAATTCTTTGAAATAAATACTATTCTAATTTTAGAGATGAAGAAACTGAGATCTGGAAGCATTAAATAGCTTTTTTCAAAGTCTCACTTTTAGCAAATGACATAGCTGAAAGCCAAACCCAGGTAGGTTTAACATCACTGATCACGATCTTCCGCATAGCTCTGTTCTGCTTTTGGAAGTCTGCCCCGCTCATGTACAAAGATAACAACCCGGATAAAACCAAATAAAGCTTTATTTTCCATTATTGTGCTTTAAGGGAGGATGGGAAAAAAGTCCCAATGAAAAAAAATTATTACAAATATATTAGAAGGGTGAAGTGGTACAAGTCTTGAGAAACTCTTCTATCCAAATATCATCTCTTTATCACTCAAAATATAACATTATAGTAATAAGCATTCATTTCTTCCCCCAATATTTACTGAGCCCCTACTAAGTAACAGATACTATGCTAAGCATTGTCAGTGTAATAGTGAATAAGACACATGTGGAGCTTACCCTCACAGTACTTAAAGTCTAGTAAGGAAACAGACAATAAATCAGGCAACTACAAAAAAAATGTGAAAATTGCAATTATAGTGACCTTTAGCTTAGGCCCCATTGCTAGGATCTAGGTAAAACAAAATAGGAGCATCTGAATGTTGCCAGGCAGATTAGGAAGGGGTTCCCTTGAGTTGATATCTGAAGTGTTAATAGATAAGAAAAAGGGAAAGGAACAAGTAATAACAGTGTTATAGGAAAAGAAAATCAAATATAATAAAATCATGGAGTAAGCAGCATTGTTCAATGAGCAAAGTATATCTTCAAAGAAGATTAGGCAAAGGAAAACACGTTTAAATCCCACACATACTCCATAATATTCTCAAGTGATTTCCTTGCCATTTTTGAAAAGCCAAGGCAGATAAGATAAATCTGTTAGTCTTCCTTACACAGCACACTCCTTTGTATAAAAGTGATCATTTTCCTACAAAAAAGTTTCTCAAGATTTTCCTATAATTTAAGTCAGTAGAATCACATTGTAAATGTAATATTTAGTGCTTGCTCTAAGCCAGGGAATTAAGGACAAAACAAGATGCAAGAGATGCACAGTGAGCAAGATATAATTTCTGCCCAAATTCTGGTGGGGGAGATATTGAAGGAGAAAAAGAATTTCAACACAGTGGGGTAGGCCCAATAGTGGAGGCACAGAATGTTGTGAGAATATACCTGAAAGTCATCTAACCTGATCTGTCAAGGAAAGACTTCCCAGAGCTACTTGGTAGCTTAACACCTGAAGGATGGATAGATTGAGCTAGGCAAAGAAAGAGCATATGGGAGGGTTTTCTGGCTGAGGGAATAGCTTGTGGAAAATGTGCAAGTGAAAAAGGCCCCAATACTTTCATTTACATTAAATTATTCTTCCTGAGAATCCTGATATTATGCCCTTATTATTCAAAGCTTTAACACTGGAATTCTGATACTAAATCTGATGCAGATTCCATTACACCTCACTTCTTTCTCTATAAAGGAATGCTGTTGGGGGAAAATAAAACAATAAAAAGAGAGATCTGTATTTTCTTCCCATAATTAATACCGATCCAACTCAGGAAAATGTTTTTCTACTCAAACTTTTCTTCAGGGCAACTTTAACCTCTTTGTTCCTGAAGCTGTAGATCAGAGGATTAAGCATGGGTAACACAATGGTATAGAACACGGTGGACACTTTCCCCTGGTCCATGGACAAAGCAGAAGAAGGATGAAGGTACTTGAATGCCCCTGACCTAAAGAAAATAGAAACAATAATATGTGGGCTACAAGTGCTGAAGGCTTTGGACCTCCCTTCAGTGGAACAAATGCAGAGGATGCTAGAGATGATAAAATTGTAAGAGACAATGATGGTGAGGCTGGGAATTCCAACATCAAAGCCCACAACCATGAAAACCACCAGTTCATTGATGTGAGTGCTGGTGCAGGAGAGTTCCAGGAGGGGGAGGATGTCACATATGTAGTGGTTGACGGTGTTGACACTACAGAAGGCCAACCTCAGCGTGCATCCTGTGTGGGCCCAGCCACCAATAAAGGCCCCCACATACACAATCCCAGACATCAAAGAGCAGACCTGAGGGGACATGGTGACCGTGTACAACAGGGGCTTACAGATGGCCACATAGTGATCACAGGCCATCACTGTCAGCACATAGCATTCTGGATTGGCAAAGAAGCAGTAGAAAAAGAGCTGAGTCATGCAGCCTCCATAGGAGATAATGTTCATCTTCGACACAAAGTTTACCAACAGTTTTGGGGTGATGACAGAAGAGTAACAGAGGTCAATAAATGATAAATTAAAGAGGAAGTAGTACATAGGAGTGTGGAGGTAAGAATTCAGTCCAATTAGAGTGACCAAGCCCAGGTTGCCTGCCACAGTGACAATACAGATTCCTAGGAAGAGAAAGAAGAGGCGGAGCTTGATCTCTGAATATTCTGTTAAACCCTTGCGGATAAACTCTCTCACTAATGAGCTGTTTCCAATGTCCATTCTCTTCCAATGGGATCTGTGAAGACAGGAACCTAGTGTCATATTTGAGGTGGAACCCAGTTTTCCCATTCAAGACCATACCCAATCCCTTCCTGGAGTTAAGAAACCCAGAGATTTAGCTGGGGTAATTACTACAGAAGCTGTATCAGTCTATGCTTGGACGAGGTCGGGCACATGAGACACATCAGCAGGGTATCAGCTAATAATGAAAGGCATGTATCAAAGGGGCAAGAAGTACAGGAATTTAACATTTTTTCTCTGCTTCAATTTGCCATTAATGCCATTTATTTCTTTCCTAACTCCAGTTTATGTTTGCTAACCTTTACTCACCATGCTTCAGCTATGCCGTACTGGCTACCAATTCAGATTAGATGCTACGTAGGGTGGAAACCATGAATGCTTGGTCCATAGCAGCATTATATGGAAACAGAATCTCACAGAAGCCCTTTGGGCTTCCAAGGATACGCAGCAAGAAAGCCACTCATTCAGGAATGGAACTTGGATCTCCTTCATAGGAAATGCAGAGGGAAAGGAGGCTTTGCAAATCCCAGCACTATTTTTAACCTCTACCTTCCTCCCACAGACCCTTCAATCATCCTCACTTCAGGATCAGAACTGGGTTTTGAAAGGCTTAAAAACACAAACTATTCAATGCTCACCCGTCTTCCACCTAGAGGCATCAGAGCTGTCATGGTTTCCACCCCACCATTGTTTTCTAAAGAGAAATAACTGTTGCTATTGGAGGTATTAGTCTTAAATTAAAATCTCTACTCTTCCTTTTGCATGGAGCAGCTCAGGGTATTTTTAAATCTTAATCTTTGAATTTCTCTGAGAGTCAGGCAGATAAAGATCATTATATTTATTTATGGTTTTTCCCAGAGGTAATCATTAAACTGCAAAATAGAATCAGAATAACACCCTATTTTTTCAAGGTAATAACAGGAGGCATGATGTAAGTTATGTATTTTTGAGCTTCAAGGTCTCAGGGGCTTGATGTAGAATTTTCCCTTAGAGCTCCTCCATAACTCAAATCTGTTACAAAAGACAGATTTATAAAATTGTTTATACATAGATGAAGACGGTTTTATCTTGGTGCCTTTGGAGGCTCAATATTCTACTGAAAATTTCGCATTAGGGACTGCACGTTCGCTAAGGACAAAAGAGATAAAAATCTTCTCCCTTTTCTTTCTCCTGGTGCTGGTTTGCCTTTTAGCTTCAGTCTCTAACAACTAGCTAATGACTTATTTGAAATATCTCTCAAAAGCATATTACAGGTACACACCCTCCTACATATATTTAATGCTAATTTATGGCACACGTATATGCATAATATTTTCTTATCTACATTTTTCCTAATCTACTATCAATCTATTAATTTGCTTAAGGTATCTTAAAATGTAGAATGTCTACTTTTATTTCCATATATCAACATGTCTTATCAGTTCCAGTTTTATCACCTTAATTTGAGAGACCATTGTCTATTACTAAATTACTACAAAGGTTTCCAAATTAGCTCCCTGCTTCATCCATTGTCTCCTACAGTCAATTTCCAACCCATCACCCAGAATAATGTTTTTAAAACATGAGTTTTAAAGTTCTAAACATCGTTTTACACAGAAGAAAAAGAACAAGTTTCACAATGTCCTACAAGATCCAACTTGATCTTGCCCCTTGCTACATCTCTGGCCTCAACTTCTAAGACTACCCCACTCATTTCACTCTGGCCACAACAGACTCCTTCCTGTTTTTCAAACATTAGGGATTTTGCATTGGCTTTTACTCTGGCCTAAAAGGTTATTTTCCCAGATATCTACTTGAGATGTTATCTTCTTTTTTTAATTTAAAGAAAAAGTAATTTTATTCTGCTAGTCTGCACATGCAGATAACCATACATAGAATGACTTTTATAGAGTTATGATACATATGAGTCTTAACGTAGCTGTTTCAAATTACATATATTTACTTTCTCCCCCCTTTTCTGTTAGGTAAAAGGGTCCTCTGCTTGCTCACCCTTAGAAAGGATAGTGCTACATTTTTTTTCTTTATAACTTTGGCTAATATATTTATTCAAGGAAAAATGAAAAATAAAATATAAACACCATGGTTTTTTATCTTCTCTAAAGTTTAGGCTATCACACATTGAATATGGCACTTATTATGGGAGAAAGATTTAGGCCTGAAAGTATCTCTTCAATTCACTTCTTTTTTCATTTCTTCTTAGATGTTTTTTGGAGCCACATTCCAGCGAACAGTCACTGTAGCAAGGGGAGCTGATGTTATTAAATAATAGTCATGGAAGAAAATACTTTATGTTAAAATATAGAGCATGTGTTAAGCAGGAGATTTTTTGGTATTTGTTGGATCTAACACTTGCTTTTCATATTGTGGAATGTTAAGGAATACGGAAGATCTCATTTTGTTTCTCTTGAGTTTACATTTCTCAAAGTTATTGCCAAAGAGCAAGCAGGCGGCTTGTTAGGTCTCTGCTCTTTACCATCTGGCAATAGTTGACAAAGAGCACAAATTTTCCATAATTACATAAAATATGTAATTAAAGAAAGCTCGGGGCACATTTACTTAAATTTTATAATGACCTTTCTATCTAAAGGACATATTAACTCTTGACACATGATGTGATTGAGTTTTTGTATAAAGTTAATGGGATAATAATAAAACAAATAACAGAATATGGAACATAGTAAACATGCCTTAAATATTATTTTCCTTTTCTTTTCCAGATGACAGGAAGAAAGATGCCATTTCTAAGCATAAATTAAATTACAGACAAGACATACTCTGGCCCCGCCTATACTTTCATGTAACAGTCATTTCAAACTGCTTTTCAGGACCTTTCTCTATGTTAGTAGGAAGGAGTAAATATGTGGTTTCTAAACATAGTGTCTACAAACATCAGGCAATAAATTTGCTGCAAAAATAATATTCCTGCCATTTTTATATAACTGGTGAGATGGTTGCGCCTGTATGCTAAAGGTTAGGGGGAATGTTGTCTTCTCCTCACTGAACTGGGGGGCTGACTCTAACCCAAAGATTGGGTAAGGAGGGGCAATCAGCCCAATGTTCTTGGAGGATAAGGTCTAGAGCTTGGTCCTTGATGAGGGTGGAACCAAGAAAATGGCCATTGGACAAGCCTGTGGAAAGAGTGGGTTACCATGTGGCCCCAAGGAGAAGAAACTGTCTTCTTAAGAATGACTCTTAGACTTTGAAATCGAATAGAGGATGCCCTGCAGGTTTACTGAACTGTAGAGGACCCATGACTCATGTTTAACCTTCCAGTTTCTCCTTATGGTAATGAAAATGTATCCTTTGTCCATTTGTGTACTGGAAGCAGATAAATGATTTTGTAAGTTTCAGAGGTCTACAGCTAGAAGGGACTTTGCCTCAAGACAAATGACTATGATATGATTTTGTACTTGCACTGTTACTGATTTAAGGCTTTTTGAATATTGTAATGTATTTTTGGAATTCAGAGGGTGGAGTGTAGCAGTTTGGCAGTTTGATATAGTTTTGAATTCCAAAAATAGATATTGGATTATGCTTGTAATCTGGGCATGATTAAGTTATGATTAGGGCGTTGACTGGGCCACATCAGTAGGGCATTGAGCCCCACCCCTTGGTGGGTGGGGAATCAAACATAAAAGGCAAGGCAAAGGACAGAGTTGTAGTAGTTTTGATGTTGGAGTTTTGATGCTGGAGCCCGGGGAGGCGAGCAGACGGAGGAGCTTGGTCATGAGGAAGGAGAGAAGGCCCCAGCATAGAGACAAGCCATTTATCTGATAGTCTACAGCTGGCCTTGTGGAGAGAGGCAGAACCTAGAGATCCTCATAGTCTACAGCTGACCTTGTGGAGGAAACAGAGGAGCTAAGCCCAGAGAAAAATGCAGCCATGGGAAGAGAGGAACCCAAGAAGCCTGAACCCTTACAGCCGTCGGCAGCTGCCTTGCTCCAACACATGGCAGTGGACTTTGGTGAGGGAAGAAACTTATGCTTTATGACCTGGTAACTGTGGATTTCTACCCCAAATAAATACCCTTTATAAAAACAAACCAATTTCTGGTATTTCACATTAGCACCCCTTTGGCTCACTAATACAACTGGTCATAGTATTTCTAGTTCCTATTTTGCCTAATGGTAGAAAAATAATTCCATTCATTTAACATCTTCTACCTTTTCCCCAATGTTTTGCTTAATATCCAATGGTAATAGGCAAGGGAAAAATGCAGAGATTACCAAGTGTCCCTTCCAGTCCTCTGTCTCCTGTCCTTACTGGAATACTCTGAAATATCCATTATCCCATCTAATTCATATATAAATATATATTTTATATATATATATAATTATTTTAAAAATACTTAGATTACATAAATGTTACATAAAATGTATAGGGATTCTCATATGCCCCTCTCCCCACATCTCCCACACCCTCCCACAGAAACAACATCCTTCATTAGTGAGGCACATTTATTGCAATTGATAAACCCATCCTGGGGCATTGCCACTGAGCATGGACCATAGTTCACATCGTAGTTTACACTCTCCCACACAATTCTGCAGGTTATGGGAAGATATATAATGGCCTGTATCTGTCATGGCAATGCATTCAGGACAATTCTCAAGACCAGAAAAAGCCGCCATATTATATTGGTTTCCCCTCTCCCTGCCCCCAGAGCATGTAGTGGCCACTGCCTCCACATCAATGTTTTAATTTCTTCCATTGCTAGAATCACAATAAGTCTATAGTAGAATACCAGTAAGTCCACTCTAGTCCATAGTTTATTTCCCAATCCTGAGGATTCTGGGATGGTTATGTCCACTCTAAGTTTCACTGAGAGGGGCTTTCATCCCATACAGCCAATGGATGGGACTATCTTGCTTGTAGTTGTTGGCTCTCTCAATTCCTTGGTATGGTGGTTGTCAATCCTCACCTCCTTGTTAGTTGTCCTGGGTGAGTCCAATGAACTGGAGAGTAAGTAGGTATTGCAACTCAGCTGAGGCTCAGGGCCTATCTGGCACATGGACAGCCCAAAGATTCAAGTCTCTTGGATGTACACCTACCAACTCCAGCACCAAATATAGGTTCAAATAGAAGGGACAGATGAACCATACACATAAGCTTTGACTTATGTGTAGATAAGACAAAACTGAGTCAAACTCTGTCGCTCTCAGGAGCACAAATGCCAAAGTAGGGCCCACTGGCAACGCACTAAACTCTGGAGCTATCTGACCTGACCATAGGATCTAGGTGTCTCCAGAGCACTCAAGAGTCCCACTATTTCAGGGCAGTATGCACTTTGGCAGTCTATGAGATCCTGCTGAGATGTGCATAAGCATTACCTCTGGGATGACCTCCCAAATCACTTTGAAGTCTCTTAGCCATATAAACTCATTTGTCTTTACCTTTTCCCCCTTTTATTCGAGGCCTTTTTCCAGTTGCATTGCTATTTGGTGCTTGGTAGCAATCTCGCGGTGCCAGGGAGGCTCATCCGCGGGAGTCATGTCCCATGCTGAGGGGAAACTAATTCATTTATATGCTGAATTTGCCTTAGAGAGAGGCCACATTTGAGCAACAAGGAGAATCTAAGAAGGCAATTCTTAGGCACCCCACAACACTAGGCTAATTTTCAATTTCAAGAGCAAAGGTTCACAAGCATATTTGTCAATATCAAAGGCCCATCAGTGGACCAGCCTCCTTTGCCAATCATTACCCCTGCACTTGGGGAACTGTTACTGCTCCATTAGAGAATGTGGCAGAGCTCTCCAGGATGGGAGTTCAATATTCTCAATTCAAAATTGCGTGAATCTCCACCCACTGAGACAATGTCCCATGAACATTTGAACACATTTATATACCTTATATGTATGTCCAGATGAACTTCCTCCCATATATCCCCCATTACTGACAACCCACACCCATGATCCTCCCCTGCCCCAGTTGTAACCCTTCTGTGATCCAACGCTTCTCCAAAAATGAAGCCAATAAAATAGCCAAATGCAATTAATAGAAAAATGAAATAATAATGATAGGTTTAAATATAAGAAATAAAAATAAAAAAAAATAAAAATAAAATAAAATTTAAAAATTGGGATATTAAAAAATAATGAAAAAAAATTTTAAAATTGACATTTTGCCTTTCATCTCTATAATATCTGTTGTCCTGTATGTACAGTGATATTTTCTTCTATTTATTCCCCATTGTCTTACTTTTTTCATTTCATTTTCAAAGAAGTTTTAGGTCACAGTAAAGTCACATAGGGAATACAGGGGACTCCATATAACCAACATCCTCCCCCTTTTCCCTCTTCACGTATTAATACCTTTTTATATATGGATGATACATTTGTTACAACTGATATGCAAATAGTGAAACATAGCTACTAACCATGGCCAATGGTTTACATTATGGTTTACATTTTAGAACGTACGCTTTTATAAATTTTGATGATATTTAATATGGCCTGTGTCCATCATTGCAAGATCATGCAGAACACTTCCTTTACCCACTAAATACCTCCTGTTCCATCTATTCTATTCCTCCCTCCCCCTCCCCCTCCACTCAGGGCCCAGGGCAACCACCCGGCAATCTCCTTGGATGACAAAATTCATAGTTACTTGCAACAACACTGAGGTCTTGACACACTGGTTTGTCCTCCCCTATTAGGAACCACCCATGCTCTCAAGAGACTCCCATCCCTCTGTTTAAGAACATAGAGGTCCTCCCCAGGATGGGAGTCCAACTCCTTCCCACTCATTATGTGGGTTTTTACCGACTTATACATCACATTATAACAAAATGATCACCTGCACACTCCCTAGAATCCTGCCCCAGGTGCTCCCTGTCCTGGATCCCCCCTACTCCATACAACAACCCCCCCATCCAACACCCTAAACCAGTAACCCTTCTTTGTCATATTGCCATAAGAGTGTTCCCAACTTTGTACTTTCAACCACATTCCTTCCAATCACCAGTGTTCACCTGCTCCCTCCCCCAGCCCTCCCCCTAGTTCCATGGTCCGTCCAACCCACCCTCCCCAATCTACCCACTTGTCAAACCTGTACCACCATGTTATCCTGTGTGTTAGCACTGAGTAATATTCCTTTGTATGTTTCTACCATTTATCCATCCATCTGTTGATGGGCATTTTAGTTGATTCCAACTTTTGGCAATAGTGAATATTGCCACTGTGAACATTGCTGTGCCTATATCTCTTTGTGTCTTTGCTTTCAGTTCTTATGGTTATGTACCCAGAAGTGGAATTGCTGGATCATATGGCAGTTCTAAAATTAGTTTTTTGAGGAGCTACCAAACTGTCCTCTGCAATGACTGGACCATTCAACATTCCCACCTGTAGTGGATGAGGGTTCCCATTCCTCCACATCCTCCCAAAACACTTGTAGTCCTCTGTTTTTTTAATAGCCGTCGGTCTAATGGGTGTAAGATCGTATCTCATTGTAGTTTTGATTTTTATTTCCCTAATAGCTAGTGATGTTGAGCATCTTTTCAGGTGCATTTTAGCCATTTGTGTTTCTTCCTTGGAGAAGTGTCTTTTCAGGTTGCTTGCCCATTTTTTAAATGGGTTGTTTGTCTTTTTATTTTTGAGGTGAAGGATTTCTTTATATATGCTGGATACTAGGCTCCTATCAGATATATGGATGCCATAATTTTCTCCCATTGGGTAGGCTGCCTTTTTAATTTCTTGATAACCTCCTTTGAGGTGCATAAGTTTTTAATTTTGAGGAGATCCCATTTATCTATTTTTTTCTTTTGCTGCTTGTGCTTTGGGTGTGAAGATCATGAAACCATTTCCTATTACAAGGTCCTGTAGATACTGCCCTACATTATCTTCCAAAGTCTTTGTGGCCTTGGATTTTATATTTAGATATTTGATCCATCTTGAGTTGATTTTTGTATAAGGTGTGAGATGGTGTTCCTCTCTCATTCTTTTGGATATGGATATCCAGTTCTCCAAGCACCATTTGTTGAAGAGGCCATTCTCTCCCAGTTGAGTGGGCTTAGGGGCCTTTTCGAAGATTAGATGGCTGTATAATTGAGGATCTATAGCAGAACTCTCAGTTCAGTTCCATTGGTCGGTATGTATATCCTTGTGCCAATACCATGCAGTTTTGACCACTGTAGCTTTGTAGTATGTTTTAAAGTCAGGTAGTGTGATTCCTTTAAGGTTATTTTTCTTTTTCAATATGTCTTTGGCTATTCTGGGCCACTTGTCCTTCCAAATAAAATTTATCGTTAGTTTTTCCAATTCAGTAAAAAATGTTGTGTTGATTTGTATTGGGATTGCATTAAATCTGTAATTTAGTTGGTGTAGGATAGACATCTTAATGATGTTTATTCTTCCCATCCATGAATAGGAAATATTCTTCCATTTATTTCAGTCTTCTTTGATTTCCTTTAACAGTGTTGTTTAGTTTTCTGTGTATAAGTAATTTATAACTTTAGTTAAATTTATTCCTAGGTATTTCTTTCTTTTAGTTACTATTGTAAATGGTATTTTTTCTTGATTTCCTCCTCAGATTGCTCATAATTGGTGTACAGAAATGCTACTGGTTTTTGTGCATTGATCTTACAACCTGTGACTTTACTGAACTCTTTTATGAGTTCTTGAAGCTTTGTTGTAGATTTTTTGGGGCTTTCTATGTATAGGATCATGTCATCTGAAAATAGTGAAATTTTTACTTCTTCCTTTCCAATTTTGATGCCTTTTATATCTTCTTCTTGCCTCAGTGCTCAAGCAAGTACTTACAGCCCAGTGTTAAATAGGAACAGTGATAATGGGCATCCTTGTCTTGTTTCTGATCTTAGAGGGAAAGCTTTAAGGATTCCACGATTGTATATGATGTCAGATGTGGGTTTTTCACCCTTTATCATGTTCAGAAAGTTTCCTTCTATTCCTATCTTTTGCAGTGTTTTTATTAGGAAAAGGTACTTTATTTTGTCGGATGTTTTTTCTGCAGCTATAGAGATGATCATGTGATTTTTTTCTTTCGATCTGTTTATGTGGTGTATTACATTGATTTTCTTATGTTGAGCCATCCTTGCATACCTGGGCCATCCTTGCATACCCACTTGGCCATGGTGTATAATTTGTTTGATATGTTGTTGAATGTGATTAGCAAGTATTTTGTTGAGGATTTTAGCATCTAGGTTCATTAGAGGCATTGGTGTGTAATATTCCTTTCTTGTGGCATCTTTGTTTGGCTTTGGTATTAGGGTAATGTTGGTATCATAGAATGAGTTAGGCAATGTTCCTTCCACTTCTATTTTTTGGAAGAGTTTAAGCAGGATTGGTGTTAGTTCTTTCTGGAATGTTTGGTAGAATTCACCTTTGAAGCTGTCTGGTCCTGGGCTCTTCTTAGTTGGGAGGTTTTTGATGACTTTACTTGTGATTGGTCTGTTGAGTTCATCAATTTCTTCTTTCTGTGTTTCTAGGAATTTCTCCATTTCCTTTAAATTATCCTTCTTGTTGGCATAAATTTTTCAAAGTATACTCTTATGATATTCCTTATTTCTGTGGGGTGAGTGGAGATATCCCTTTCCTCATTTCTTATTTTGTGTATTTGCATCTTCTCTCTTTTTTTCTTTGTTACTCTAGCTAAGGGTTTGTCAATTTTATTGATCATCTTGAAGAACCTGCTTTTGGGTTTATTTTTTCTAGCACTTTCTTATTTTCTATTTCATTTAGTTCTGCTCTAATCTTTGTTGTTTCCTTCTTTCTATTTCCTTTGGGGTTAGTTTGTTATTTTTTTCTAATTCCTCCAAGTGTGCAGTTAGGTCTCAATTTTAGCTCTTTTTTCTTTTTTGCTATATGCATTTATGGCTATGAATTTCCCTTTCAGTACAGATTTTGCTGCATCCCATTTGTTTTGATATGTTGGTTTTCAGTTTCATTCATTTCAAGTTAGTTACCTATTTCTTTTAAGATTTTCTCCTTGACCCACTGTTTGTCTAAGAGTGTGTTGTTTAACTTCCATATCTTTGTGCCTAATCTGGTTCTCTGTCCCTTACTGATTTCCAGCTTCATTTCATTGTAGTCAGAGAAATTACTTTGTATAATTTCAGTCTTTCTGAATTCATTGAGAGTTGTTCTGTGGCCTAGCATATGATCTACCCTGGAGAAAGATCCATGTGCACTCAGGAAGAATGTATATCCCGCTGTATTGGGGTGTAATGTTCTGTCTATGTCTATTAGGTCCAGATCCTCTAATATAGTATCCAAAGTCTTTGTTTATTTATTGATTCTCTGTCAAGCTGTTCTGTCTATTGGTGATAACGGTGTATTGAAGTGCCCCACTTTAATTGTAGAGGCATCTATTTCTCCATTTAGTTTTTCTGGTGTTTGCCTCATTTATTTTGCAGTGTCCTGGTTAGTTTTATACATGTTTTTGACTTTTCTTTCTTCTTGATAGATTATCCCTTTTCTTACTACATAGTGTCTATTTTTGTCTCTTACAATAGTTTTGTATTTAAAATCTGTTTTCTCCAATATTAGTATAGCTACTCCTGCCCTGTTTTGATTATTGTATTCTTGTAAAATTGTTTTCCACCATTTACTTTCAGCCTTTTTGCATCCCTGGGTCTAAGGTGGGTTTCTAGTAGACAGCACATGGATGGGACATATTTCCTTATCCATTCTGCCAATCTGTGTCTTTTGTCTGCTGAGTTTATCCATTAGCATTCAGTGTTATTACTGTCAAGGAATTACTTACATTAGCCATATTTTCTTTTGGTTTATATATGCCATATGTTGTTTTATTTCTCTTCTTATTTTTTAGTTTTTCTAACACTCTCCTCCAGCTCTCTTTCTCTTGTTTTTTCCTTTTGCCCTGCAGAACTCCTTTCAGTATTTCTTGAAGTGCAGTTTTCTTACTGATATACTCTCTTAATTTCTCTTTATATATGAATATTTTGAACTCTAATTCACTTTTGAATGCCAGTTTTTCTGGATAGAGAATTCTTGGCTGGAAGTTTTTTCTTTTAGCAACTTAGCTATGTCATACCACTGCCTTCTTGCCTCCATGGTTTCAGATGAGAAATCAGCATTTAATCTTATCAAGCTTCCCTTTTATGTGGTGGTTCTCTTTTCTCTTGCTGCTTTTAGTATTCTCACTATGTCTTGAGCATTAGACAATTTGACAAGTAGATATCTTGGAGGAGGCCTATTAGGATTTATGCTGTTTGGGGTGTGCTGCACTTCCTGGACATGTATGTTTATGTCCTTCAATAGGATTGGAAAGTTTTCAGCCATTATTTCCTCCAACACACCTTCTGTCCCCTTTCCCTTCTCTTCTCCCTCTTGGATGCCTGTAATGCATATGTTTGGGTTTCGTGTTGCCATTCAAATTCCTCCATCCCTGCTGGATTTTTTCTATCTTTTTATCTATTTGTTCTACTATCTGTTTGATTTCAGCTATCCTGTCTTCCACATCTCTGATTCTTTCTTCTACACGTTCAAATCTGTTGTTATGTGCTTCCATTGTATTTTTGATTTCTTGTTTTGTGCCATTCATCACCATCATATCCGTTATCTTTTTATGTATGTTTACAATTTTTTCAGTGTGTTCTCCCAGTGTCTTCTTAATATCCTTAATCTCTTCCTTCACTTTTTTATGCTGATTCATGATATTTGTTTGGACATCTCTGATTAGTTGTTCCATGTTCTGTATCGCCTCCTGTTTTTAAGTCGGTTCATTGGACTGGGCCATGTTTTCCTCTTTCTTAGTATGGGTTGTAATTTTTTATTGGTGTCTAGGTATCAGTTAATCTTGTAGGGTTTGTTCAGTTGATTAACTTCTCTTTGTAATCTAGGGTTTTATTTTTTTGTTGTTTTTGTGTGTGTGGTCAGTTTGCACTTTGACATTTCATTCCAGTTATTCTTTTCCTTGTTGTCGTCTTTGTTCCTTTGAAAAAAAATTAGGGCCAGAGAAAAGGAAAGATGTATGAAGAGAAAAAGTATAATTGTAATGATAATAGTAAAGGGTAGAAGAGTAACAATATAAGACCTAGGAAAGTGAGTAATTAACTCATAAGAGGCGCAGAGGAATAAGAGTAAAAAGGTGGAGTACAAACAATGAAATGAGAAAATGAATAGAGAAAAATATATAAAATGAGTTAAAAGGCCTGAATGGTGAGGAGAGAGAGGGAAAGAGAAAAGACAGAATGAAAAAAGAGTAAAAAAAGAAAGAAAACAGAGAAAAAAAGGAGAGAGAAATAAGAATAAGGAAAATTGAAGACCAAAAAAAATAAAGGTGGAATGAAAGAAGCACACAAATCAGAAGATCAAAAGATGAAGGAAGGAAAAGAAATAGTGTAGGTAGACAAAATTGGTAAATAATAAATTAAAAAAAGGGAAACAAAGAGGAAACAAGAGAGCAGCAACTAATTAGCAACAAAAGGGGGAGAAAGAAAGAGGATAAAAAGGGAAGAAAACAAAGAAAAAAATCAAGCAAACAAACAGAAACCATGGAAAAACAGCCTTCCTTCTTAGTCCCCTAAGGAGTTTCTGAGGCTGCCAGTGTTCATCAATCAATTACCCTTCAGCCTGCAGTCTGCAGATTTTGAACCAGGTTTTAGTGAGTAAATTAAGTTAAATTGAAAAAAGGAACCTTTTTTTAAAGAAAAATAAGAGATCCAAGAAATGCTAATACAAAATGAGTGTCTATATGTTTCCTGTCCTAAAGTATCAGCTGGATGTCTGATAACCCGGTGGATCACTTCTTTAAGAATAGCTGGGAATTGAACCAGTGACCTCGCATATTCAAGGTGGGATCTCCTCCACTGAGCTAAACTTTCTCCTTGGGTCACTTAGCCTTTGAGAAAGCTATCCACCCACTTTCCCTTGGGCAGGTTAGAATCTTTGCACTTGGCCAGAGTCCTGCTGATTAGGTGCCTGTCTGTCCCCACCTCCTTTCTATTGGAACTGCTTTCACTCCCAGGGCAGCTGGGTATGAGAGCCTGTGTGAGTAGATCCCACCTCCCCTCTCCCTTCCAGGATTCAAGGTTAGGTTGAGGTCCCTTCCAGGATTCAAGGGGGACCTTTTGACCAAACTCATCACAAAGAAACCGCTCTTGACCCTCTTCCAGACCCCTCCTCCTCCCAGGGGACCCTAAATAGGCTCTTGAAAACTTATTGAGGCTCCTACCACCTGCCTCCCTTAGGGGTGTTGGAAATTTGATAGTTTTCAGTGGCTGACTAGTCAATTGCCTGTCTCTGCCCTCTCCCCACCCAAGTTCCTCTCTCCCAGGGCAGCTGTGTGTCAGGCTACCTGAGCAGATTGCCCTTTCCCCTCTTCCTGGGGCTACCTCAGTGCTGGCTTATGCTCCCCAAAGTTCAAAGGGGGCCCAGGTAACCAAGCCCACAGAAAGGAAACCCCTCTGCACCCTTCATCAGAACCCTCTTCTTCAGAGAGATTGCTCCTTCCCACTTGGTGAATGGTAGAAGTTAGGGGGTTCACGGAGGCTTTTTGCCTAGAGGGTGGGGATAGCCACCTGCCGTTTCCAGCCACAGGGGCAAGAAACTCACAATTTTTCCTTGGGCTCTTTATCTCTTTGTCCAGTTCCCTCCAGCTTGATGTCCTGAAGCCCCTCTGCTCTGTGGGTACCCAAAACAGCTCACTCAGATAGGATTTTGCCCCTTCTCAGCTGTTTTTTTTGCAAGAGAGGTTGGGAGTGCCCACCTATTCCAACACCATCTTTCCAGAACTGTCCCCATGTTTAACATCTTGATGAATTGCCACACTGTTTTAAATGAGGCTGCACCATTTGACATTCCCTTTAGCAGTTTATGAGGGTTCCAAATTTCTACATCCTGACTAAGACACTTGTTATGATCTGTTTATTACAACCATCCTAGTGGGTTTGAAGTTACATTACACCTCATTATGATTTTAATTTGCCTTTTCCTGACTACTAATAATATTGAACACCTTTTCATTTGCTTATTGACAATTTATCTATGTTCCCTGGGGAAACATCTACTCAGATCTTTCGCCCATTTTTAAATTGGGTTATTTGTCTTTCGATTATTGAGTTGTAAGTGTCCTTTCTGTGTTCTGGAAACTAGGCACTTTTCAGAAATGTTATTTGCCAATATTTTCACAATTTGTGCTTTGTTTTTTCACTTTCTTGATGCTTTGAAGCAGAACTGATTTTAAATTTGATATAGTCAAATTTATCTATTTTTTCTTTTGTTGCTTGTGTTTTTGTTGTTATATATAAGAAATCATTGCCTAGCCTAAGTTTATGAAAAACTACCTCAATATTTTTTCTAGGGCTTTTTATAGTTTTAACTCTTTGACTCTATTAATTTGCTTTTTCTAATTATTTTATATCAGTGAGAGCATATAATATTTATCCTTTTGTGTCTGGCTTAATTCACTCAAAACGATATCTTCACATTTTATCCATGTTATCATGTGTATCAAAACTTCATTTCTTTTTACAGCTGAATAAATATTCCATTGTGTGTAGATACCACATTTAGCTTGCCTATTCATCAGTTGATGGACACTTGAGTTGCTTCCATATTTTGACAATTATGAATGTTAATTTGGTATTGGACAGAGGATGGAAATGAAATATACTGGACACATAAATCATGATTGACACATTCCCTTTTTGTTTCTTCATCTTTACTTCTAAGGGAGAAATGCAGTCTGGTGTGGCAGCTCTTAATACAGCACCAATTTGATTTGAAGCTTTATCGCCTATAGTCAGATTCTCATTGAGACGAAGAGCCAGAATTGGTGCAAGGATGCCTGTGAAAGGAGCCTAGTGTCTTTTTTTAAAATACCATAAACATTTGTAGGATTACCAGTGGGATTTAAAAATTGAATTCATATAGTTAATTTCTCTTATCTTTATATCCTTACCCAATAGGCTGCATCATTTCAACATTTTTACCTAATTTAGTGAATCTATTAGTGTTAGCAACATATATGGTATATATTTATAATAAACCTTATTTTTACAGACGTTTAGATTACAGAAAAGTTATATCAAAAGAAAAAAGGAATTCCCGTATAATCCATCCTCTCCTCCTCCCACATTTTACCCTATTAATAACATCTTACATTAGTGTGGTACATTTGTTACAATTTATTAACAATATTGAAGCATGCCTACTACACAAGCTCTGTAGTTTGCATTATGGTTTATACTTTGCACTGAACAGTTTTATAGGTTTTGACAAAATGTATAATCGTCTGTATCCACCATTGTAATATGCACAACTATTCTAAAAGTGCCCCAGATTCCAGCTATTATTTCCTTCCCCCTCCCCTCAGAAGCTCTAGTAACCACTATCTTTATATCAATGTTACACGTTCTTTCATTACTACAATAACAATGTCTACTTTGGCCCATGTTTGCATTTCCCCTTATGTTTGTTCATTCCTCAGTCTTGGGGATTTTGGGATGATGATGATGCTCTGCTTCAGATTGAGAGGGTGCTTAGATCTTATGGGGAAGATGGAAGGTACTGGTTTGCTTGAAGTTGTAGAGAGTCATATATGAGATATTGAAGAGATCTTAAACAAGAGATAGATAGGAAAGAAGAGGCTTCCAAATAAAATGTGAAATTGAAATTTCAGAATACTTAATCTTTATTCTTATGCATCAGAAATTATGTGCTCAAATTGTCTGTTCCATCTCTTTCTATTAGGGTTTGCCACAAACAACAAGAAAAGTCACCATTATGGTAGCACAAGTCATTGTTTTGTGTTTGGAGGCTTTCCTTCCTATGAGAAGTTTGAAAAGATTAAGAAAGTCTGATGCATTTTGACTAACATGGAAACCATCTCTATAAATATAACCTGATGCCCCCTCCACACTGTATATAAGTAGTTTGTGTGTAGATTCATTTCTCATGTACATATGCATTTATTTATATGATGAGTTGATCTCAAGGCAGGTTAATTGATTTAATGCTTAAAATAGCAAATTTACTTTATAACAAATATCAAATATATTATACAACTAAAGTGAGTAAACACAAGTTCCTATTACAAACGTATTTCTCTACCTTCTTTATTGTGACAGACAGTACTGGTGCTCCAACTACTGCCCTATATCAGAATCCTCTTTTCATGGTGCAGGTTAAAAATGAGAAGTACTCATTTTTCCTCCTTTCTTTGTATCTAATATTGGCCATCTGACATAATTCTGATTGAATAAGCATTAAAGGAAGTCATTTATTGGCTTCTGGAGAAAATTTACTTCATTATCCAAATGGAAAAACATTTGAGGGGGATTATTTTTTCTTATTCTCTTTCTTCCTTCTTTGTATACAGTTGTGTGAAGATATGATTCTTGGAGCTATGGCTGTCATTTATGACCATGAGGTGACAACCCTGAGGTCTAAGGCCACCTGATGGAGGACAGTGGAGTAGAAGAGACAGGTTCTTCTTCTTGATGGGAGTGCTGAATTTTTGAATGAACACTATGACACTCTACCTCCAGATTTATAGTAAGGTAAGAAAAATAAACTCCTATTTAATTGGCTTTTCATTCAGTATTTCCAATTTGTTCATAACCAATTGCATGGGTTTACTAAACCAACATTAAATCTGCCTGCCTATTGACTAAAGAATATTCATTTTTTTCTCTGCTGATGCAGGGGGCTCAAAATAAAAATCAGAAATTATATGTATCTCAGAAAAATTTCCAGAGCATGTCAGAAATTAAGTCTGGTCTTCATCCTCTCTAAGAGTCAAAGCAACCAAAATCCTTTGCCTTTCTATGACCACAGGAGTAAATAAAAGGGAAGAGGAAGCTGAAAATTCTGGCCTAAAAAGGGTAAATTCCTGATTTTTTTTAATAGCACAACCTCCTTATTTTAAGAAGGCTATCCAGGGATTAAGACATGCTGCTTTCTCCCCCACTTTATACAAACTTGCCACTGAAGTGGAAAAGGTAGAAGAATCTGCTTCAGGCAACCTTATGTTAGAAGACATAAGGATACTCTGGGGTCCCCTATTTCAGTGTGTATGATCTCTCTTCATGAAGGCAACTCTCACTCTTGTAGGTTTACGGCTTTTACTCTACAACTTGGGGAAGCTCCAGACCTCTCCTAGACTTTGGGCTCTTAGATTGGATTCTGAGACGTTATTCATGGTTCACACCAGGGCAGGGTCTAACCTACATCAGAGGACAGATCCAGGTTGCTGTTGCCTGTGCCTCAGGTACACAGGTGAGGGTACGGCTCTGGTGAATGAAGAGATGATGAGATGAGAGAGAAGGATTCTTACTGGTCCTTCTTCTCCCATCTTTTTTTTCCCCATCAGTCATGTATTTGCCTGGCAGAAGTTGTCTTAATCTGTAGGCTAATTTGGAGGTCCTCTTGGCTATATTTGGCTTCAGACTGTAATCAGAAGAAGGAATTGTCACTCAGTGTCATGAAAATGGTAAAGGCAGATTCTATTGTCCAGGTTGACCTAGTCTCACACAGTCCCAATTTATAACCATCCTTGTGGGAAGACATATTGTGGGAGGATCTGGGTTGCGTTCTCATAAAACCCTTTTTTGCTGATCCCACAGATCCCCCAGGAAAGAATGTCTCCTGGACATGGCTCTTTTGTTACTGAATTCATACTGGTGGGATTAACAGAACACCCAGGTCTTCAAATACCCCTTTTCTTCCTATTTCTATCAATGTATATGTTCACAATGCTGGGAAACTCAGGCTTGATCATTCTAATTGGATTGAGTTCCCTCCTGCACAACCCCATGTACTTTTTCCTCTTTAACTTGTCTTTCATTGACCTCTGTTATTCTTCTGTTCATAAACCCAAAATGCTGATCAACTTCATATCAAAGAAGAATATTATCTATCAAGGGTGCATGACCAAGCTCTTCTTTTTCTGCTTTTTTTATCATCTCAGAGGGCTATGTGCTGACCTCAATGGCCTATGATCACTGTGTGGGCATCTGTAATCCACTCTTGAATAACATTGCCATGTCCCCTAAAGTGTGCTCCAACCTTATTTTTGGTTCATATTTGATGGTATTTTCTGTTGCTGTGGCCCACAGAGAATGTATGCTGAGACTGACCTTCTGTGATGCCAGCACCATCAGTCATTATTTCTGTGACATCCTCCCTGTGCTCCAGCTCTCCTGCACAAGCACCTATGTTAATGAGCTGATAATGTTCATTGTAGGTAGTATCTTTGTGCCCAGTATCACCATCTTTACCTCTTATGGTTTCATTTTCTGCAGCATCCTCTATATCAATTCTACTGAGGGAAGGTCCAAAGCCTTCAGCACCTGCAGTTCCCATATAATGGTAGTTTCTCTATTCTTTGGATCAGTTTCATTTATGTATCTCCAACCATTTTCTGCCAAGTTTAAGAATGAGGGAAAAATCTCTTCTGTCTTTTATACCATTGTGGTTCCCATAATGAACCCCTTAATCTACAGCTTGAGGAATAAAGATGTTAAACTTGCCCTGAGAAAAATCTTGTGTAGGAGAAATTTCCAATCATAAATAGTATCTCCTCTGAAGGTCATTTCAGGTCAAGGAGGTTCAGAGTGTTTATTTACAAAATATTTGGTGGCAGCTTTCTTATCTTACTTCTTCATTACCATGAAGAAGTCAATTTGAGCCTTCTCTCAATAAATTATTTCTAGTATTGTTAAATTATGTCTTCTTTATTTCTTCATCATTTGCCCAATTTTTTTCTCCTTCTACCTCTTTTCCCATTTGAAACTATCTTTAAAGAAGGAATTTATTACATATATTTTTTCACTGCAAATTGCAACTTTTTTTTCCCCTGAAACATGATGAATGATTCCCCAATGATTGAATAAAGTAACACTAGGGTGACATTTTGTCTTTGGAGGGTGATAACCCTTGTCTGAAAGTCGTAATGTGCCATTGGAAGCATTAATCAAGCAATATGCCTCCACACCTGTATTTCCATCCTTACTTAGCAGGAGTATGTCTTCTTCAAATGCCAGTGTTTCACAGAAATGGTGGATTCCATATAGACTATCAACAATGCCCCGTTTGCAGATGGAACACTATGAACTAAGCTCCTTTTGAAAAATTATTTATTTACCCCTATGTAAGTTCATAATAGATGCTTAATCTTTGTTTATTGCTTGGATAGGAAAGTGAAACCCAGGGGGCAGTAATGATTTTTTAATGTTACACAGCTTCTTGATGAAAATCCTATCGTAAACTCTAGGATCCCATCTGTTGCTCTTTCTCATTTACCTTTTTCCTAATTTTATTATATTTTTATTTAAGTAGTTATAAATATGAAAAAAAATTCTATTTTCAAAATTGACTATGATTTCTTTGGTAAAATACATGAATTTCTTTAAGGAGTTTTGCTAATTTTTTTCAGGAAAGTGGTCTGATGTTTCCTTTTATGGGGATGAGTAGATTTGTAGGGTTATTATAGTTTAGAGATTATCTGCTTAAATGGAAACTTTTTCTTCAAAGCAATATTAAAAGAATTTAGAATATTTCCTTGTGCTTGTACTTCAGACAATATGGGGATGGGAGAAAACTTCAACTAGCGACATGAAATTAGGCCAGGACCCAAAGAGACAGATGGTCAGTAATGAGAGGTCCTTGAGTGGGACTGGTCAATGAGGGATCAGAAACTACATTTTAACCTGAATTTGCATCCTCTGCTGTAGTGTGCTGTCATTATCCTCCACTGTTCATCAAGCTTTGATAAAACTTGTAGTACACCAAACATTTTGTTTTACAGAATGAAGGAAGAAAAGATCTGATCACATGTTTTGAAATCAGGTAGAAAGAATAGCAATTACAGGAGATAAATTATTAAGTAGTAAACAAAACTCCACTTAGAATTTAGAATATAAAATGATGGGAAATTGAAACCCCCTACCACTCCTGTCCTCTTCCTTATAGAAGTCCCTAGGAAGATTATGGAGATCACAGGATTTCTCTGGGTAGGATGATGGTTTTGATTATTTGATGTTAAGGAAATATTTAACCCATAGAGCTGGAGTCTCAGAGAACAACTAAATAATACTTGGCTTTGTTAGCTTCCATTAATTATTACCATATGGATTTTAAGTGATAAAAACACAAATGCAGCTGAGATAGCAATTATAATGTGAAAGAAACATTTTTCGACCAAAATTTTGACGTTTTCTCTAGAATAGGATGTTGGATTATTTTTCTTTGGAGAATACAGACATAAAATGACAATTCTAATTCTCCTTAATCCAGTCTGTTGGGGATTGATTCCTGATCTATAAATACATATTCCAGTCTTAACCAACATTGCTGTGGGTGTGAACCAGTTTGTAAATAGGATCTTAGAAGATGTTATTATTCGCTGTGGACTCATCTGTGAGTAGGGTCTCTGAAGATGAGGCTGAATTGAATCAAGGTTTGCCTTAACCTACCTGACTGGTGACCTACGCAGTGGAAATTTGGATTCAGTCAGTTAAAGAACCAGTGGTGCTGCCTCAGTGCCTGCTCCATGGCTGTGTCTTTGCTGCTCTTCATGTGGCTCCTCATCTCTTCATCCTAGTCTTCCTTTGCATCTCTTCGTCTTTCTTTCTAACATATTCCTGGAGGTATTTTCACTCTAAGGTCTTTTCTCAATTTTCATTGGAACCAGGCAGGCCCCATCGTCAACTCCAAAGGCATCCTCAGTTCCAAGGAGGCCCCATCGTGATCTGTATTCCTGGTATCCTGCCTAAAGATAGTGCTCCCTTCTTCTTCTTCTTTTTTTTTTGTACATCTGTCTTTCCAGCTAAGGTAAGCTGCAGACTGGGATTCTGTCTGATCAGTTCATCTCTTCTTTGCTTTCCCTGAAAAACTTACAAAAGCTCTTTCTTCTTCCAAGTGTTATATTACTTAGAATTCATTAAAACATAGAAAGAGTTGACAAAAATTGTGCACATGGTACACTTGAAATAATTTCTAGAATTTGTGAGGGTTATTTTAGTAATGGTTCTTGTGCTGGATTTTCAGCTTCAAATCTGTAAAGAATTGCCTCCCTTTTTGGACTAGTTTCTTTCCTTTGTTTTTGAGGATATATGAGGACAATTGAAGGCCTCTGCTCTGCCTACCTTCCTCAAAACATATCAATGATGAGGATTTAGATATTTCTTGTGAATGCCTATATTTTATTGCAATATTCAACTAATGTTTTGTCATATATAAAATTGAAATTTCATCAATTTCTCCAAGTATCTCTGGAAGAGGTGTTATTAATAATGTAATATTTTCCATTTTCTCCATAAATATTCTGGAATTAATTAAGGCTTGTGATGAAATATCACAGAATGGTATTCTTGGCAATAGTCTAGTGTCACATGAAATATCAAGGTTCTCTGTTATCCCAGCTGTGTAACAAGGGTTCCTCTTCCCCAAATCCTCAAGTTTGGGAAATGAACAATGAACTATAGTAGACTAATTATCGTACTATAGACTTACTATTATTATAGCAATAGAAGAACTGTTATCATTGATGTAAAGATAGTGGCCATCAGAGTTTCTGTGGGGTGGGAGAGGTAAGAATAGGTGTAATATAGGGGCATTTTAGGGACATTGGATTTGTCCTGCATGACATTGCAGTGACAGATACAGGCCATTGTATATTTTGTCATGACTTCCAAAATTTTGTGGAAGAAAGTGTAAACTGTCATGTCAACTGTAGTCCATGGTTAGTAGCAATGCTTCAATATGGGTTCATCAATTTTAACAAATGTATAACACTAATGAAGGATATTGTTAATGTGGGAAAGTGTGGGAGGGAGAGGGAGTGGGTCATATGAAAATCCCTTATATTTTTTATGTAACATTTATGTAATCTAAAGCTTCTTTAAAAATAAAAAATAATTATAAAGAAGAATGTTTGCTTACTCCTTTCAACACCAAACAAAAATAGTATGAAAATAACCTTGTCCTATTGGGATATATTTTTTTCAAAATGTACATTTGTTTTCTCCATCTTCTTATTTTGTGTTATATACAGAAAATAAACTGTTCATCACTACTTTCAATGAGATTAGGGAAAGTTGCCCTACACAAGATGTAAGTGTCAGTGGACGTACTTAACTGTGCATGTAATTTTTATGTTTACCTGAAGTATCATGAGTTTTGAAATATTTGAAAACATTGGTGCATGAAAATAGCCTTAGGAAATAATGATTCCAATTACAAACATAACTTAAATCTGATTACAATTATTACTATAAATACAAAGCATCAGATTTTTACATGTACTATAATATTTATGCACCTTTATAATTTTTTTAAAGAAACTCTTTCTCTCCAAGCAGTAACTGAATGAATAGTATATAATTTTCTCCTTTTTTAGCTATTACCATTAAAATGCCTGGGTGATAGCTTAAGATTGGTTGATTTGAATTTTGCACTAAAGCACTTACTTTAAATTTTCATGTTTTCGTAAAGACTTAAACTAAGGCTTATATCATCAAAATCTTAAGTTCTTGGCATTTAACTAAAAATGCCTTTTAAATGGCAGACAGTGCACATATCTTGTCATCTGAGTACTATGTCATATTCACTAGCACTCCCTGGTGGAATATGAGTCAGCAAATAGCCAGGCTCAAGTCTGTGAAGTCATCAGGCTCATTTTGCAGGTTGAGTTTATATTCTTTATTGATCTTGTAAATCTAATCACTAATTTTTAAAATTAAAATCACATTTTATAATAAATAAAATTGTTTGAATTCAAAATTAGTTTTTTTTACATTAATAAGTTATAAGAAGAAAAGTGGATGTAAAATAATTTAGAATAGAAAAACTTATAACTATTAAAATTTTGGAAATATTCTATCTATAAATTGGTGTATTCTTTAAAGACATGGATATTTTCATATAAATATTTCTTATACTACTGTTATATATACTCAATAAAGACCCCCTACATGGGAATCAGGTGCTCAACACTGAGCTACATCCACTCCCTAGTGAAAGAGTTGGTTTTTTCATTTGTTTTGTTTTTAGAAGTTACCAGGGATTAACCCGGGACCTCATACATGGGAAGAAGGTGCTCAACCACTTGAACTACATATACTCCCTTTGAAAACTTTGTTTTACTTATATAAAACCCCATATTAACATATATTAAAGCATATAAAATGTTTTTTATATAACTATAATTACATTAATTACAATTTTGTTTTAAGGAGATTAAGTAACATTAAAAGGGAAATATTTCTAGCTTTAACTTTCAGGGAAAACATGGAGTTAGAAATCTCAGATATCTATTCATTGATGATTATGAAATAGTACTAGTTTATTAACCAAGTTAATTCCAAAATCAATGAATTGAAATATTATAGGGTCTTTGATTTGATATAATACCAAGGTTGTCTTACTGTAAATGTTTTTAGGTTCTTCTATCCAAAGTTCTCATTCTTTCTCCTGCATGAATAAAGAGAGGGACACACCTTTCCAACCCTTGAGTATGAGCTGGTGGGCAAATGGAACTGAGGATGAGGTTGAGGTACTGAATCTGGGCCAGTTTGGCCAGGTACATATGTGTTCTAGTCTGATTGCTCTGAAGACTTAGCCCAACAAAAGGTCTTCTGGGAGGTCAAGTTTGGAGGGGGTCTCGTGTACAGCATGCACAGCACTTTGGAAGGCAGCATGAACAATGAGACAGCAAGGCACTCACTGTCCCCTTCAAAAGCCAAACCAAAAACGTGCACCAACACCTTAATACTAGCTGCAGCTGCCACATGCAGAGTGGGACAGCACCCATCGTGGACAAGGACCCATGGGGCTGCGAAAGGGTGTGATTTTCAGCACAGTGTGCAGCCTTAGGTGCTACAGTCTAGTGATGTGAGCCAGGATGGGGATCCTGATGGCAATTGTTATAAATTTTTTAATAGTATTCAAAATGACATGTGACTATATTACTTACATCTGCTCTCAATATTTCTTATTGTTGGTGAGTTTTAAAGTGTTGTGTTTATAATATTAAGAATTCCTGTCCAGTTAATGTTTAATTCCATACACCTAAAAAATTGTTTAAGAAGCAAGTGCCAATTTTCCTTAAGACCATGATAATGCTTTATTTGGAAATATTATCTAAGAAAAAATGAAATAATCACAATTCTGTTTCAAGTACAAAATGGATTGTACTTGAAATTCACAGTAATATGGCATATAATGAAAACTCTTATTTACCATCTTCATAACATATGCACTGAAAAGTTCACAACACATACTTAACCACTGATTTTGAAAAACAGTCACAGTCACATTGGTGGTCAATGTTAGTGACAGACTGGAACTTTCTGGTTTTAGTAATAAAGTCCACCAAACTGACACATTTGGTGATGATGCCTGAGAGAAGTTGGCAGCCATTGAACCCATCAGTGGTCTTCTTGTGACCATAGTGGAAACCTATTTAGATTAGAACTTGCATTGATGAAGTAAAGTCAAGAAAATGATTGAGAGAAATGAGGCCTTGGTAACATCATTGGAAATGCTTGGTCAAGCTGGATGTGGATGCTGGAAAATATTTGAAATTTCTCTTTAGTGAAGGAATAATTTCATTGTATTATGTAAGCTCTTTTTCTCCAAATGCCAAATTCATTCACAATTATTTCACTGTTTTTCTAACTGTGGCTATTTAATATGAAGCTATGGGAATATATTTGCTTATATAGCATTATTCAGCAAAAACAATGGCTTACATTTACAAAATAAATTTGCCTGGAAATAGATGATAAGAAAAATTCTTATTTAGAACCAGTAAAATATTCAAGCAGACAAATATAAATTGTTAACAATACAACATGATTTATAATGTAAAAGCTACACCTGCTTTTGGTACTCTAGTTGCAATGCTTCTTGAAGGTTCTAGTCTACTCAATTCTTTATACTACTTTCAAATTTACAGTTTTAACTGAACCATAAAACTTCACAGAATCAGATTTTCCACATCAGATTTTTTTTTGACATGTTGACACTGGATGCCAATAGTAATCTCATGAATCTGGCATATTTTGCATATGCCAAATTAGCTAGTTAGTATAATTTTCACATTTTGTATTTCTAAAAATGTTTATTTCTTCTTAATTGTTGAAAGATATTTTTTATTGGTTATAGAAATCTACGTTGACAGTTGTGTTTATCTCAGTGATTTATGGTGTTACACTACTGTCCACTGATGTACATTGTTTTGATGAGTCTGTTGCCATTCTTGCCGTCATTATATATTTCAAGTGCTTTCTTTGTTTTGCTGATTTTAACATTTTCTCTTTATTACTAGTTTTAAAGTAATTTGATGATCATTTATTTTGGACAAGTTTCCCTCATGTTATTTATTGCATGGAGTTCTTTGAGATTCTTGAAACTGTAGGTTTGTAATTTTAACAAATTTTGGGGGAAAAAAAGGCAAATATTACTCCATCTTTGGGAAACCAAATACTCATGTATTAGACACCTGATTCCCTCCTTCTTTGGGATTAGTTAATATTTTGAGTAATTATTTACTCAAATATTTTCTCTGGTCCCCTCCTTCTTTGGGATTCCAAATAGTCATGTATTAGACACTTGAAATTTTCTCATAGCTTAGTAATGCTTTGTTCTTTTATTTGGTATTTTTTCTCTTTCTTTTTGTATTTCTACCAATTAAAGTTCAATAATAATGTATTCTGCGCTGTCTGATTTGATTTTAATCCCATTCACTGTACTTAATATTTCACATGTGGAATTTTTCATCTCAAAATTGTATTTTGAATTTTTTGTCTCCTTCATGTGTGCCCTTTCCTCTTCCTCCTTAAACAAACAAGATATGTTGATAATAGATGTTTTATTCCCTTGGTCTTCTAACTTTCATTTATATGTAATTTCTGGGTACTTTTCTTCAAATTGCTATTTTACATAATATGGGTTGTAGTTTTCTGCTTCTTTGCACACCTGGCTTTAATTTAATTTCAAGTTGTAAAAATTATATTTTTATGTTCTTTGACACATCACATTAGCCATACAGTTAATTTGAAACTATTCATACTGAAATTTGCTTTTGCTGTGTTTGCAGATTTGGGTGTCAAGTTCCCAGGGACAAGTTTCCCACTTGGTTTTATTTGCAACAATGATGAACCTTAGGCACTATCTGATACTTACCCAAGTTTCTTTAAGAAGCACTCTTATGAGAGTAACACCTGGAGCATGTTGGTGTTGTGGGCACTTTATAGTCAGGAGTTGTGCATATGAATGAGTGGGAGGGACTCTGGAGACAACATTCAGAATTTGGCGGAGCCTCTCCCCTCTCTTATTCCTGTATTTAGTCTACATGTATTTAGAGAGACAAAGTCCCCCTCAGTCAGTCGGCTCTATAGGCTGTAGATTAAAAAGTGTCCATGACACCAACATGTTTTATAGTTATTTCTGTTGAGAGTGCTGTCTAAATTAACCTGTTTAAATTCAAGACAGTGTCTAAGACTCATCTGTGATGTACATCGAGTCAAGGGGGCAACATTGCTTTTGTGGACTCTGTTACCCAAAGCCCCAAACACAACAATGTGCTGGGCCTCCTTGGCGAAGGTGGAAAACCTGTGAGTGAGGAGTTAGAGGCAGAATGGCTGTGGGTCTCTTGGCTTTTGTTTTGTTTTGTTTTAATTGTAGCTCAGAAATTTGGTGGAGGTGAAGAACACCTGTAACTTTGTGAAGGGTGATTTCACATCTCTGCTGGGTCAGGAGGTCAATGGTCAAGGAAGCAAGGTGGCTGGGAGGCAAAGAGAGAGACAAGTTGATCACCCACGGCTGCAGCTGGGGCAGAGAGTGAGGCTGGAGGAGGAGGGGGAGACCAGCAGACGTTGCCTTTGTGCCCTGCCATGTGCCTCGTCACCTCCAGCTGCAGCTCTGTGAGAAAGCATCTCTGATGATACCTTGATTTGGACACTTTCAAGGCCTCAGAAGTGTAAATTTTCAACCTAATAAATTCCCATTGTAAAAGCCAACCCATCTCTGACATATTGCTCCCAGTAGCATTTAGCAAACTAAAAAAAACAATGCTGGACTCCTAAGGCTCCAGGAGGCCAGCCATTGTTGAAGGTCTGGAGCTTGTTCACCCTGGTGTGTGCACTGATGTGTTATGTCAGCATCAAGGAAAGCCTCAAGAAGTCAAGCAGTTTGTGAGAGATGATCCAATTCAGAAGCCCTCCTTGGCACAGCTGTCAGTACAGGTGCCCTGATTCAGCTGTGGGCAGCTCAGCTGGGGGACCACAGGGAATGTGTTTCCCTGTGAAACAAGTTGTTCTGGGTAGGGAGGGCAGGCTGCTGCCTTGAACACCTAGTGGGTGTTTGTGTTTTTATATTTTGTGGGTGGTGAGTGTCTGTAAGGCATGATTTACATTAGGGGCTGTTGCCAACAGGGCTTGTCTTGTGGTGAGGGCTCCCCTCAAAAATAACTAAGGCACTGGGGCTAGGGTGGCTTGTTTGGGACTTGTCCAGTGGTGTACAGCCCGGTGGGGATGGCTTCTGGGTAGACCCACTGGAGTATAACTCAGTGTGGAAGACACTCCTGCCCTTCCTCAGTCCTGCAGTAGCCACAAGCAGCTCTGAGGTAAGTGAGCTCCTGTAGGGAGAGGCCATGCCCAGGCCATAAATGCCCATTGTAACAATCTGCTCTCCATGCCTCTAGGGCCCCACCCTGCTTTATTTTTGG
>JAQZBX010015644.1:0-37338 GCA_029593785.1 Cabassous unicinctus | reverse complement strand
AGGGAGGGAGGAAGGAAGGGAGGGAGGGAGGAAGGAAGGGAGGGAGGGAGGGAGAAAGAAAGGAAGAACAAAAAAGAAAAACAAGAAAGGGGGGGGACTGCCTAATGTCTGTTGTGTTTAATCATGGCCCCTTTGCAGTTGAACACTGAGTTTTGAGTACTGAAACCAGATGGAGTAAGAGAGGGGGTGGAGACGGGCAGTACAGACTTCTCTTTCAAAGTGTCCAGCTGGGAAAGTAAACTGAGAAATACGACAGAACCAGGTGAAGGAAGCAGGTCTCTGTTCTTGCCCACTATAGAGTAAACTGGGGGAAAAAAAAAATTGGAAACATATTTCAAGGCATTTTATTTCGGAAAGGATAGATAATTTAAATGTTTTGTTTAAATGTTAATAAAACCATAACAGGTATAATTGACTTATTTTAGTTTATTGAGAGTTAAATTGGAAAAACAATTTTAAAATCTTTACTTAAGAACAATGGTAAGTCTGTTTAACTGGTCCCACAATTTCCCTTGTTTAATGTTTCTTGAATACTGCTCAAAATCAGATATCCTGACCTTATTTCCAGTGAGAGGCTGGTGATCAGAATTGGCTCATCCTCAAATGTGACAGTAATAAAATATGTACAATTGTTTAAGGACTCTAAAAATCTCTTCTGAAAGAAGAATGAAATTTCTACAGGTAGAAGTCTCCTTACAATTTTATAGTTGGGGGCAAAAGTGCTCATTTTAGCTGAGTTGAGGCATTATATGAGTTGGTGTAATAGATTGTTACATTAATGACCCCCAATGAATCACACCTTCTAATATCCAGGCTCTTGTGTAGTCTCTTCTCACAATGACCTTGGGCTTGATCCTGGGCTTTGGCCAATGGGACACATGCAAATATGATTCAAGCAGAAACCTCATAAGCACTATGTAAGAAAACCCAAACTATCCTCGGAGAGGTCACAATGAAGAAAATCAAGGTGCCAACTGCCAAACATATAAATGAGCCACCCAGGACATGAGCCATCCCCTACCCAATCTGCCAACTGACTACAAATGCATGAATGAACTCAGCTAATAGCATACAGAGTAGAAGAACTGCTCAGCTAAGCCTAGTTCAAATTGTTAATCCACATCATGAGCAAATAAATGGTTGTTTTAAGGCACTAAATTCTGGGGATGTTTGGTATGCATCAATAGATAACTGAGAAGATAAGAGTAAGTTGGTGGTGGAAAATGACAGCATTGGGGTTTGGCTTATATAATGCCTAGGTCCCTTATGGTCTAACCTTCTTTAATTCATTAATGCTGAAGCTAAAACAATAAAATGACTAAGTTTTCTGGTCAAGTCATCATCCTTGAAAGGCCATAAAAGAATAAGACAAAGTTTCTGCTTTATTCTATGACAACTAAGTCTGTATTAGACTAACTCTCCTTTTGAGAACAACTAAAAAATCTGAATTAAAAAAAAAATATATATATATATCTGTTTGAAGGCATGAGATAACAACAGAAGATAACAACATCAGATAACAAGGCAACCAGAACCTGTGGAGCTGACACCCAAAAAGAAGAAAAATGCATTAAAGTGAACAATTTATCTGAAGTGAATCCTTTACTTAAAAAGTTCTACAAAGCCTAAGAAAGATAAATTCAAAGAAAAACCACACCGATGCATATCATAAATTTTGCATTTGCCAATTTATAAGCAGCATGGAGCCCAGGGTCTAAGAACCACCTGAAGTTAAGTAGGACTTTGGCAGTATTATGTTACTAGGAGACAAAGTAGTGTGCAGGACAAGCCAAGGAAAAGGAGCACTGGTAAACACTCTAATCTTTTGTTCAAAACCACCAAATGAGAACATTCTAGGAATATGGATAAATTGGAAATAGGGCTGTCTTTACAAAGACTGAAGCCCACACTGAATCAACTCAATCACAGATTAAATGTAGGTGATCTTCCTCTACTCTAACTGCCAAGAGAAGTGAAAGTAAATCCTCTTAGCAGGAAGATAACATCATCCTGAACATCTATAATATTTTATATACAATGCCTGTTATTCAATCAAAAGTTATCAAGAGAGTGGGAGCAGATGTGGCTCAAGCAGTAGAGCACCTGCCTCCCACATGGGAGGTCCTGGGTTCGGTTCCTGGTGGCTCCTGAAAAAAAACAAAAACAAACAACAAGCAAAATAAACAAAAAATCAACTCAGGAAAGCCAAGGTGGCTCAGTGGTTGAGCACTGGCTTCCCACATGCAAGGTCCTGGGTTCAATCCTCACCCCCCAGTACCTCAAATAAATAAATAAATAAATAAATAAATAAAAAATAGGGAAGCAGATGTGGCTCAATCAGTTGGGCACCCGTCTATCACATGGGAGGTCCTGGGTTCGGTTCCTGGTGCCTCCTAAAGAAGACAAAGCAAGAAAGCGAGCTGATGTGACAGGCTGGCGCCACGAGCTGACACAATGAGGAGACACAACGAGAGACACAACAGGGAGCAGAGGTGGCTCAAGTGTTGGGCACCTCCCTCCCACATGGGAGGTCCCAGGTTCAGTTCCCAGTGCCTCCTAAAAAAAGATGAGCAGACACAGGGAGTACCCAATGAACAGAGAGAGAGCAGACAGTGCAAACAATGGGGGGTGGGGGGAGAAATAAATAAATCTTTAAAAAAATAAAAAGTTATCAAGTGATAGGAACAAGAAAGAAAACAGACCTACGGGTGCTGAAGATATTGGATTTATCAGACTGGGACTTTAAATTAGCTTTAAAAAATACATTAAAAGATGAAAAACTTCAGTAAATAACTGGAATCCACAAAAGAGAATTAAATGAAAATTCGAGAACTGAAAAACACAATAACTGAAATTAAGAACTCAAAAGATGTATTTAACTAGCACTTTAGACACAGCTGGGAAAAAAAGCACTAGTGAACTGGAAGATGTCAGTAGAAAATATCCAGAACTGTGAAGAAGGATCTGAAATTTTACCATTTTTATAGCCTAACAAGTTAGCTTGCCACAGATACAGAGAAGCTGGTATTGGACACAAGACTCCTGGGTCAAAGATAAAAAACAGATTATTACTTCCAGTAATAGCAGTAGCCAAAGTATCAGCACTTGGGCCAGTTCTCCAGTCCTCAGCTCCCATAGGGAAAAGAAAAGAGGGTCAGATGACACCTGCATACACAAGGGATTCCAGTGTAAGATGGGAACTCCTAACTAGGTAACCCAAATCATTATAACGGGCAGTAACATGCCTGTCTTTGCTGTAGAGGGAAACATTAACTCTATCTTCCAAGGGTATTTGAAAAGATAGTCCAGAACAAAAAGCAGTCAATGCTTCACTTCACAAGACATGCAGAAATGCAAGAGACACATGGAGAATTGCCTCTCAACAGACAGAGAGGGCAGGAGAATGGAAAATATTGAAATAAGAAACACAATATATGGAAACCAGTGTAAAGGTCTAACATACTAAAACACTTATAACTGGAATTTCGGAAGGAGAGAGAAAATAGCTTAGAAGCAATGGCTGATAAATTTCCAAAACAATATATCAAGCCACAGAGTCAATAAAAACTAAAAACCCTAAGATAAAGTCGAAGAAAACCACACCTAGGTATATTATAATAAAACTGCTAAAAATCAAAGACAAAGAGAAAATACTAAAATAAATCTGAGTGAAAAATGCCATTATATTCAAAGAAGCAAAATAAGATTTACAGCCGAATTCTTAAAGGAATTGATGGGAGCCAGAAAACAATGGAATAGCATCTCTAAAGTAATGAAGGAAATTAACTGCTGACTGAGAATTCTATAGCCAGCAAAAATATCTTTTTAAAAAGTGAAGGCAAAATGATGATGTTTTCAGATAGACAAAACCTGACAGACCTGTCATTTAAAAAAAAAAAAAAGCTAAGAACAAATAGAAAATAAATAGTGTGTTGGTAGATTTAACCCAAAATATGTGATTACATTTACTATAAACTAATTAAAGGAATGACACAAGTGATAGGTGAATGAGGATAAGTAAGCTTAGGTACAGAAAGAGCCAAAGGATTGCATAGATTTGGACAAAGAGTAGGAAGGGGACTAAGATCTAAATCATGGTGCACTTTGAGGGACCTCAGTGCTGAAGTAAGAGATTGAATGAGGGGATTGAAGAGGGGACTTACCTGTTTGGGATAGTCTTTCCAAACCTCCAATAGGTCATACACCCATGGTTTCTGGGGAGGCGGGGGTGGGGGGAAGGAACCAAACAAGAATAAATAAGTTTGTCAGAGTCAAAAGCTGATTTCAAGAGAAAAAATAACCTCTTCCTAATGTCATTCATAGGGAGCAAACATACACAGTAAGAAGCAATATTCCTGTTGCTCCTGCTGCATTTATACATATTCCTGTACAACATTCCTGGCAAATTCTTATGAATTTGAGATCAATAGGTAGTATGATCTCACAAAGGAAATTGTTTCAAACAAGTGAATCTACTAACAAAAATATTTCTGAACCAATTAGATTATTGCTTCTGTAGCAAGAAAATATTATAATAATCTTGAGAGAAATCTCTAAAACCTGGTTATCTTATTTAAAGTATTATATCCTGAAGGAATTAATAGGCAAGAATTTTCGAAAGTAAAGACAAATTCCAGTGAAAGATATCAAAAAGATAACTTACATCATAAAGAAATGCAATTCCAGCAACAGTAATCATTAAGTAAAATGTAAATCGCCAGCTGCCAAAAGAAAGAAAAGGCTTTAACTCTCTCATAAAGGTGATTGATGTCTATAGAGAAAAACATTTGGAAAGAACAAGCATTCTGGAGTCAGACAAATCAAGGTTCATATCCTGGTTGTGGCATTTATTAAGTGTCTATAGGCTTAGGAACATCACTTAGCCCCAGGAAGACTTAGCTTCCTCATCTGTACAACAGGAAAAACAAAAGATACCTCAGAATGTAAAAAAAAGTGAAGATAATGTGTGAAGAACATCTATCAGAGTGCCTAGCATAATGTAAGCAACAATAAACAGCAGCTATAATTATAATTATTAAACTGCCTAGCTCAGTTCCTGTTTATTGTGTGTTCCAACAACCAAATGATGGTTGATATTAGTATTATCATCACCACAAGTAGGAATCGAATCAGTCTAATCACTTATTTTACCCACATTTAATTCTCAATAAAAAGGTTTTTATGTGGCCAGGCTTTAGCCTGTTCCCTAAAAGATTTAGAAAGAAAATACTTTTTCTCATGTATGGAAAAGGAGACTTATAGATTGAGAGACTTAAAATACTTATCAACCAGTTGGAATGTATGGACCTTATTTAGATCCTGATTCAAATGAACAAACTGTAAAGAAAATTACAAGGCAAAGAAATTTGAACACTTATTGGATATTTGTTATTAAAGAAATCTTTTTTAGGTAAGACATTGGTATTGGAATTATGTTTAAAATAAGGGGTCCTTATTTTTATATGGAATAGGCTTAGGAGTCATTATTAAAGAAAGTGACCAAGGAAACAATACATTGAGATTAGGGTGTTCTCAGGCTAGTCTATCTTGATATTATGGAATTTCTACTTGTTGGAGAGAAATTTGTAAGAGCTAGGTGTCAGAAAATAAGTCTAAGATTTCCAAAGTGCCTGGAGCTCTGCATCTTGTACTATGATATCTGTAGGACATTCCATAGCTGATGGAATAAAGCATAGTCCCTACATAATTAAATAGCTTGGCATTTTTCTTTAGTTCGTAGATTTATTCCTTAATAACTTTTAACAGTTATCTGGCTTAGAAGAAATTGGTGACATTGCTAAAGAATAGCATAAAGCTTGAATATTATTTGTGGACCCACTTATTGCTTCCTGAATGTATTGTATAATACCTGCTTTGTGCCTTTGCCTTATGTGAAACCTGTTGCCCACATACCCTATTTCTTTTTCTTATGGAAATATGACCCATTCTTCAAGGTCCAGCTCATGTTTCACCTCCTCTAGAAAACCTTTCTCTAACTTCTCCAGCCTTACTGATGCCAACTCTTCTGAATTCCTACCATGTATCTAAAAAAGACTATCTGCTGGTAAACAGTCCCATGTGTTATTGGGGTGGAATAGATACTATGGTTTCATGTGTGATGGTCTGGTTTGCCTAATTAGCTCCTTTAGGGTAGTGACCATATATACCTTACACTGTTCATTTCCTCTTAAAATCTAGAACTCCATACAATCTAGTATGATGCTAAGTATAGAGAAGGTACTCAACATATACCTCTGCGCAGACTGACTGATTGATAAAGGTAACTCTGAATTCCCTTCTCTACCCTGAACTCTGGTCAGCCTTTCAGTGGATTCACTGGCATTGTCAGATTCCCAAATGTGTGTTTGGGACCTTTTGATCCAGTTACTTGATGTAGGGGATTCTCTGCTTGCCAAGAGGTAAGGGAACATATTTTCATTACGTGTCAGGGGACAGTGCAGTAAGCAGAAGAGGATTAGAAGGATTCAAAAGACCTGAGTGCAATGGTTAGATGACCTTGAGCAAGCTCCTTACTAGAAGGATATGTAATTTCTCATTTCTTTAAAGAGGCTAACCACACCTTCCCTGTCTCATGCCATTGGTGGGAGGATTGAACAAACATTATTTGTAAACTGTAATGCACTACAACATGTAAGAAGTTACCAGAGAATTTCACTGGAATATGATTCACCTCAGAGGTAAATAGTCCCTGCCTGGTTGAATTTATTTAAGATAAGAATCACTTGCTAGTAAGAATGAATGACAGGAAAACGGAAGATATAATGTGAGATCAGCTTCACCCTGTACTATTCTGAGGTGATGGTTTAGAGATATACTCATGCTAAGTTAACATCAGTGGCCATGCAATATTAACCAATATTTCAAGTGGTAAAATTCAGAGAGAAGCTGGTTAGAAAACAAAATAAGCCTTACACCTTAAGCCACTCTGGGAAAGACAATGAAAACTTGCAATGAGATGTGAAAGTTTGTTTCAAGACACCCTAAAGAATTGGCCTGTCCCTCTCAACATCAGTCAGTGTCACAGTTGGATTCCTAGTACTTGGGAACTTATAAATAAAGAGAGTCATTAAAGTTTAGACTTCTCTTAGACTCTCTGTTTGAGAATTTTACATCAGCTCCCTGTTCATTTCACCTTCAAAACAAAAATATCTGGTGAAATTCACTAGGCAATGTGAAGGCCTTAAGAAACAGGTGGAAAGAAGGAATTGTACTGGTGTGTAGAATGTGGCACTGAACACAACCCAACTAATATGCATTTGTCTGGGTATAAGGAAGGGGGAACAAAGTAAGAGCAATGACCTAGTCCACCTTTCTGCCACCAAGGGAGTGAACTAAAGTACCACAACATTCTACAGAGGTTAAAAAAGCAAAACTCAAATGAAATGAAAGCTAAATCCAATGGTGCTTCTCTTCCCTCAGAATGTATTTAAAGTAAAGAGCTCTGTGGAAAAACTTCTTCTTGATGCCCCAGCCCAAACTGACCCTACTGTTCACCAGACTGGGAAAACAAGAGGAACTGGCTGCTCTGTCCATAGGGAGTAGTTGGGGTAATGCTCCTAATTCAGACGGGAAGAAAGCATCTTAATTAGTGCCTTGAGAGAGGAACAGACCCTCTCAGACATTCTCTGTTCTGACAATTATAATGTGATTGGAAACCGGTGATTCCTTTATGTCATAGGACCAGTCTCTACTGTAGAAAAGATAAATATCATGTTAAGACATTCTTACGATTTTTCTGTTTTTCAGGGTAAGTACATAAACGTCGTGTTCATCCTAGAAAGTTCACAGCCTGCAAATCACTTTCCATGGATTTTTCCATTTCACAAGAACCCTGAGGGGTAGGTAAAGCAGACACTATTATCTCCATTTTCTAGAGAAAGAAACTGAAGCCCGAGAAGTAAATGAGTGACTAGCCTAAATGCCCTAGTGTTGAGTGAGTGCTGGGTATGAACACTTCTTCTGTTCCAACTTCAGTATTCTTTCTGAGATGACCCTCCTGCTCCTTATAAAATCACTTTCAAAAGCTTTGACTATCTTCTTACCAAGCTTCCTGGAATTTTTTCATCGTGCAAGTCCTGTTTTGATTCCGCCGAATCCTAAACCATCTTTCAACTTGGCGTTCTGTCAAGTTACACTTCTTTGCCAGGCCATAAATATCAGTCTGAAAAGGGATGAAATGAACAGATGAATGATAAACAGCAGAGTCAGAATGGCAGGCAATCAAGATAGTACAATCTGGTCATGAAAAGCTTGTGCCTGGGATATGAGAGAGATTCTGCCACACAATCTTGAGTCAGTGGATGTATCTCTTTTACTTATGAATAAAAAAATTCAGAAAGTAGAGAATGTTAGTATCTCAACACTCTGTAGTCAATAAGTATTAAGAAAAATTCCTTCCCCAGAAGAATAGGTCAAGTAGTATATGTGGCCTCACTCATTCAGCTAAAATTTTTTAGTGCTTACTAGGTGCCAGGTAGAGTAGTATAGTTTAAGATGTCAATCAAACACATCTTCTCATTTCTAATATGAAAAAACTGAGACTCCAAATGGTCTAGTAACTTGTCCAAAATCTAAAATTAGTAGCAAAATGAGGATAAGAACTTAGAATAATGTGTACTTCATGTCATCTCACCTGATCTCTCAAATAGCTCCAGAAGATAATACAGGAAAATTCACACAGGTATTGGCGATCCACTTTCAACTTTAATCAAATATACAGCCCACTTCAAACTAATCCAAAATAATTCTAATCACAAAAAATCATGATTGCAAAAATAAATAATGATGGCTGATTCTCTTCTGGAAAGCAGAAGATGTAGGCTCTGATTTAAAATTGGAAACAATATTGATGATAGACTGGCTCAAAGGTCACAAACTCAAAGGTCTACCTGGGCCAGACAAGAAACATACATGACTAAGTGGACCAGGTCGCTTCATAATGAGATTTTAAGTCATATTCTTTCAATACAGATATGTTTTACGTGTTAAACCTAGGGTGATACTCTTCACTTCCACGAAGAAATATACTCTTCAATTTTATTTTGAAACACCGGTCTTCTTCATCTTTCATTTCCTAACATTAGTAAAAGAAATATTTCAATTTCTTCTTAAGTTATTATCATAAAAATAAAATTGCATAAAACTGACCCTTGGCTTCAGTGTGGAGAAAATCAGCAGTTGCTACATGCATGTAGCAATCGGAAAAGCACATGTTCCCCAAAGGGGAAGCTGTGTCCAAACTCTGACTGATAGCTGCCAAAGTAAAATGGCAGACCCAGAACTTGATGTAAAATCACTAGGTGATTTTTGTTTTTGTTTTTTTAAATATTGATGAGCACCCCAAAGAACAGTGGACCAACACAATGAGAACCAAACTAAGCCTGCCTGTGGGCCACATGGCCAGACATCCAGCTGTGTGTGGTCAGCAGTATAGCTTCTGCTATGTTATCATATATGGTTCATATAATTGTTCAGGAGCACATGGCAACAGTCGATAAAATTCATAAAGAAGCAACCACAGTGAAGACTGACAAAGGACTAATTGCTGCCTCTACATATTAAACTCCTAGCCCATAATTTAATCTGAAGAGAGGATGTAGCCCATATCATACTCTTTCCCTGTAAATTGCCTTCTTGAATACCTGATTTGAGGAGAATGAGTTGAAAGCTATTTATTGGTGCCTACTTCTTGCATGCATTGTGCAAGGCACTGGAGATCTAAATGAACTCCAGGACTGACATGGCCCTCACCTTCACAGGATAAAGTCTTCCTAGTAAGTCAGTCAGAAAATAAAACAAGGAATTATAATAAAATATGATGAGCATGAAGATAGGGGTAGTATGGGGTGCCATAGAACCTAACTTTATGTAGGCAGTTCCTGCAAGTTACACTTAAGCTGAACCCTGACATGCCCAAGAAGGACAGGGTGAAGAAGGAAAGGCAAGGGACCAGCATGTGAGGTAGTTTGGAGAAGAAAGCGTGGGTCAGACGAGAACTCTTGAGGAACAGAGAAAGCCTCTTTTGTAGCAATATACAGAGCAGAAAGGAGGAAAGATGTGGCTAGATTCTCTTCAAGGAGGTCTTTATCTCGAGTTTATAGTATGTTCGCATTTTTAAAATCTTCCTTTTGCAATGGTGTAAATACGGAATGAGCAGGAATGAGCGTGGCGGCAGAGACCATATTCACTTTGCTCTTCTGTCTTAGGCCTCTATTCTCAAAATTGAGGTCCTCACCCTCTAGGCTGGACAGATTTGGAGGTTGGGAGACACTAACCAAGAGAGTGCCATTCTCACACTCCTCTGCAGGAAGAAAAGAATGCAGTAGGTGTCAAGGCAAAAGAATATGGTAGAAAGGGCAGGGAACTGAAAATAGAAGATCCAGTTCTGCTACTTCCGAGCTATGTAGTATTGAGCATTGTACTTAAAGTCTGACCTGCTGTGGGACTGGGGATATTAACAATGATAGTTTGCCACCAACCCCACAGGAATGATTTGAGGATCCAGGGGGCTCCTGGATGTGTAAATATATAAATATCATGTGCTATGTTGATGCAGCATATTTTTATGACCAAAGACAAGAGACCATGGACTAATAAAGTATTCCTTTATTTCTTTAATAATTTAAGACTATGAAACATTATATCCAAAACAGAGGATATCGTTCTAGGAATCCTCCTCCAATAGAGATGTCTGTTGCTTGGTCCACAGAAAGACATATTCTGCAATGGCGCAGCACTATATTCTGTAAGTTTGTAGACTGTAAGAGCCCTGGGTCTAGCATGCCAGTTTCAAATGTTTCATTCATTCATTCAAAAATATTTAATGAGTCTCTACTACATGCCAGGCACTAATCTAGGCATTGGAGATTCAACAGTGACAAAAGAAATTGAAGTCTTTGCCCTCATTCTAGAATTTTTTCAGATCTGAGAACAATCCAATGTGGGTCCTATTCTATAACTTTTACAATTATCTGCTTAATAAATGATCTTAAAGATAGCTACAGTACATGATTTGAAGCATTTTTTTTTTCTATTTTGGAGCACAGATGAATCAAGTCAAAAGTCAGTCTTGGAAATACTGGCAATAATATTGTTAGGATAGAAATCCCCTGCAAATAAAAGTCTCTAGAAGGAGTTTATTTAGTTAATGTATGAAACAAGCATTTATCAACACCCTCAATGCACTAACAAATGACAAGGTGTTATGGGAAGGGAAACAAACATATTTAAGAAACAAATTCTGTTCCTTTGGGATAATCATTGAGTTGAGAAGACATACAAAAATAGTTCCTGTAGAAATCCGTAGATGATAGTACAAAATTAATGGTACAGAATAATAGCTAAGCTTTAATAAGCATTTAAACCAAGTACTTATTGTGTATTAACTCAATTCAATCCTCACAAGAGCCCTTTGAGCTAAGAACTATTTATACTCAATTCACTGAGGAGGGTCTGGGGTCACAGAAAGGTTCATCTGCCCATCTATACACGTAGAGTCTGCAGCAGAGCCACAGTCTGAACCCACATCTGTCCTCACCTCCATACTCATAGCCACTTCACTACATACTACTCTAACTGTTCAGAAGTGGGTTGGAGAGTGAAGGGAAAGCCTCTTAGGGAGAGCCTCCAGGAGAAGTAGAATGGCTTGAAGGAAAAAAACTGAATGGGGGCGAAAAGACCTGGCTTCTTGATGTTGTTAATGTAGGAAAGTGTGGGAGGGGTAGGGAGTGGGGCATATGGGAATCCCCTATATTTTCCATGTAACATTTACATAATCTTAAGTGTCTTTTTTTAAAAAAATAAAAAGTGTATTAAAAAAAAAAGACCTGGCTTCTAAACTAAAACCAAACCGGTGAAGGTGGAGGAATCGCCCACTCTCTGGCTCTCACATATCTCACCTGTGAAATAAACTGGACTGGATGAGGTTTTTGCTCTAAAATTGTTTGAATCTATTAATGAGACAAGCTAGCAAACTGGAAGGCCCTTATGGACAATGATAGCTGGTTTTAGGTCAGTCTTAAAGAACCACATTTTCTTTAGACCTCTTCCATAACTACACACTTATTTGTTCTATATCATTTCTCACAGTGTTTCTACTAAAGGAAACACTGTTCTGCTGCTATTTCATTTTATCATGTAACAGAATGATGGATCTGTTGGCTGGAGTTGTTGGTCTGTTATCATGGCTCTCTCGTAGTCATAAAAAGTGCCCCAGTGAACATTTTCATAATGTATTTAATGCATGCTGATGGTGTCACAATTAGCAAAAGCGTCAGCTATATGATATTCTGCCTTAAAGATTATTTTTTGTGATCAGTACTCTTTGCATATATCCTACCATTAAAAACTAATTTTTGATCTTTATACCCAATTCTTGGCATTGATTCTTAGTTCAGCTACTAACATTTATTGGTTATTTTATATTATAAAATTAATTTGTTAGTTTATGTTATACTTGTGAAACTGTATGACCTGTCAACAGAGCACAGAAATAAATCCAATAAATTAAATCATTTGCCAGTTAACTGGAACAGATTTCTTGCAGAGATGAGGTAAGCCATAGATGACCAATTGAAACATTAAGAAAGATTTTTCAATCCAAAAGGAAAGAATTTGTGCTTACTTGAGATGGCTGTCTTCCGGACTGTTTGAAAAAATTCTCTAAGACATTATTTGGTGTAATCTTCTTTTGAACGATTTCTTTAATGCCAAATGATCTTGCTAGAGGTGTAGCAACAAACCTACAAAAATATGAAAAGAAAGTAAGTTCAAAACCTGAGATTGCACTCACAAAAATACCCCAAAACTGAAGCTATTACTTTAGATTCCATTTAAATGATAAATCATTTGTTCATGTTGTCATTGGAGTGGCCTACAGCCAACATCTGCCTCACAGAAATCCAAGAAGAGCAAATTTTCAGACCTTATTTACAAGCAACAGCTTAAAAAACAAAATACTTGCACGATTCTAAAATTCATTTTTTGTAAGTCCAAATGTATTTATACACGAGATCTAGGAATTAGGATGTCTTTCCACTTATAGTTTCATTTTTAAGACTCCCAGACATTAAAATAAATAATTGTTTTGTTACAAAAAGTTTTATTTGGTGGTATTAAAGAAATTAGTATGTCCTACCTCAAGTACTAACATATCAAAAGATGGCATGCATTGTTTGACCTGGGAGCCGGCAAGGGACTAAAGAGATATGACTCTCTGAATCACCCTCCCTACTGACTGGGACTGGTTGTTGAGGATGCAAAGGGGAGTGTAATTATTTCCTACCTGGGAAAAGGAGGGGGCTGCCAGCAAAGGTTGGGGAACAGCTGCTGGGATATTTTGAATTGCTAGGCTCTGAATAGCCTTCAGAGGAGTGGAATTACTTCCTACCTGGGAACAGGGAGAGCGCTGCCAGCAAAGGTTGGGAAACAGCTTCTGAGAAAGTTTGAATTGTGAGGCTCTGAATAGCCTCCAGGCAGGATCCTCTGTCACACTGCAACACACTCCAACCAGGCTTTGAACTGAGAGAGCTGTTAAAGCGCCATCTTCTGGCCAACCAAGGAAGTGCATGTGAGGAAATTAAAAGTAAATTAGGGAAGCAGATGTGGCTCAAGCAGTTGGGCATCCACCTACCACATGGGAAGTCCCTGGTTTGGTTCCCAGTGCCTCCTAAAGAAGATGAGCAAGAAAGTGAGCTGATGCTACAGGCTGATGTGGCAAGCTGATGCAATGAGATGATGCAGCAAGATGACACAGTGAGATGACACAACGAAGAGACACAATGAGGAAAACACAATGAGAGACACAACAACATGGGAGGCCCTGGGTTCAGTTCCCAGGGCTTGCTAAAAAGAAGATGAGCACACAATGAACAAATAGGGCAGAGAGTGAGAAAAAACAATGAAGGAGGGGGAGAAATAAATAAAAATAAATCTTAAAAGTAAATTAGTAAGAGGCTTTTTCCACCCTTTACAGTCTCCCTCCCCAAGGCCCTTGGAAGTGGGTTGGCAACCCATTACTGGGTCCAGGGCCCAAATTTAAGAAAATAACAGGGACAATCCTAAAGATCTAGAAGAGGCTGAAACAAAAATGAAAGAATGGCAGTAACACACAGACTCAGGCCACTAAATTACTATGAAAGAGAGAGAAATTGACCATCTGAGTAAATTCACCATCTTAATTAGATGCCTAGACTTCAGCAAAAAATTACAAGCCATACTAAGAAAATGGACAAAATGGCCCAAGCAAAGGAATAAATCAAAGCCCCAAATGAGACACAGGATTTGAACAACTAATCAATGAGACTCATAAAAATTTCCAAAATCAAATTTATGAGTTGAAAGACAGTATGGCTAAAGAGATAAAGGACATCAAGAAGACATTGAGCAAGCACAAAGAAGAATCTGAAAACCAAAAGAGAAAAATAACAGAGCTCAAGGGAATGAAAACACAATAGGTGAGATGAACACATTAGAGGCACACAACAGCAGACTTTAAATGACAGAAGAAAGAATAAGTGACACAGAAGAGAGAACCACTAAGATTGAAGAGAAAGAACAGAGAGAGAAAAGAATGAAAAAATTTGAACAAGGGCTAAGAGAGTTGAAAGATAACAGGAAGTGCAACAATATATGTGTCATGGGAGTTCCAGAAGAAGAGAAGGGGAAAGGGATAGAAAGAGTGTTTGAGGAAATAACGGCTGAAAATTTCCCAACTGTCATGAAAGAAATGAATTTACTGTCCAAGAAGTGCTCTGTACCCTAATCAGAATAAATCCAAATAGACCTACTCCAAGACACATACTACTTAGAATGTCAAACTTCAAAGATAAAGAACAAATTCAGAGCAGCAAGGGAGAAGCAAACCATCACATACAAGGGATGCCCAGTAAGACTTAGTGTGGATTTCTCATCAGAAACCATGGAGTTGAGAAGGCAGTGGTATGATATAATTAAGATATGGAAAGTAAAAATTTCCAGCTGAAAATTCTTTATCCGGCAAAACTGTCTTTCAAATATGAAGGCGAGTTTAAAATATTCACAAATAAACAGAAACTAAGAGAGTTCATAAAAAAGAATTCACCTTTGCAGGAAATATTAAAGGGAGCCTTAGAGCCTGAAAGAAAAAGACAGGAGAGGCTTGGAGGAGAGAGTAGAAGGCAAGAATAGCAGAAAGGATAACCAAAAGAGTAAAAAGACAGACAAAAATAAGGTATGACATATGAAAACCAAAGAATAAAATGGTGGAAGTTAATAATGCATTTACAGTAATATCATTGAATGTGAATGGATTAAACTCCCCAGACAAAAAGATATAGGAGTTTTCTCTGCCTAGAGGGGCCCACACCAAATCTTGGTGTGTATTTCCGTCTTTCTCTCCCATTTCTCAGCAAGCTCTGTTCTTTCCCCCATTTCCCAAATAAATTCTTTTTACTGGCCTAAGAAAAAAAAGATATAGGCTGGGAAGATCCAAGATGGCAATAGAGTAGGAAGCTCTAACAATCAGCTTGTCCCACAGGGCAACTAATAATCAGTCAGGATCTGTCCGGAGCAAATGTTTGGGGGTCTCTGGAGCCAGAAAAACATAGTGCTGCATCCAGGGAAGAACAGGAAAAGAAGATTGACCATCTGCGATGAAGATTCCTAAGCAGATTCCTCCATGCTGCAGAGGTGGTTGCCCAACCCCCACTGGTGAGGCAGGCTGCCTCCAGACCCACTCCGTGGCTGGAAGCAGAAGCTCTTTCCCCAAAGCAGGGGAGAGGAAGTAGCCTGGCACCAACTACAGCTGTTGATTGACAAATTTGGCTACCAGGATTCCAATCTTAATCACAGCTGAGGTTTAAAACTGCCCAAGCCACCAAGAAGCAAGCCACATTTGTGCTGTCTCCACCCCCAGCAGGAATGGAAGCAAGGGTAGCTAAAGACTACACTGGTCCTCTTGGGTGGTAGGGATCCAGTGTGCTCAGTTTGGAAAGCCACTGCTTAGGCCCCCACACCCAGCAGGAGTGGAAACTGCATGAAGTTTGAACGCTTTCTCAGGGCAGAGCAGGCAGATTCACACTGGGCCCCAATGCCAGCTGGAAGGAGGGGAAGCTTGCACTTGCACTCTCCCATTGCAGGCAATGTGGACAAATTCACCCCACCCACCTTGAAGGGCTGCTGCACACTTGGTGCCCATAGACAGAGGGAAGCACACACTCTCTTACCAGCAGGGCAGGCAGATACACTCTGGCCAACTGGAAGGGCTGCTGCTTACTCTGTGCTCCTGGACAGGGAGGAAGTGTACACTCTCTTGTGGGCATGGAGGGCAGATTCACCCCGTCCACCTTAAAAGGGCTACAGTACACTTGGCCCAAATGCACCCCTGGAAAGAGAGGAAGTGCACATTCTCTTGGGCAGTGCTGGCAGATTCACCCTACCTATCTTGAAGGGCTACTGCATACTCTATGCCCCTGGACAAAGAAGAAGCACACACTCTCTTGCGGGCAGGGCAGACAGATTCAACCAGTCCACCTTAAAAAGGTTACTGTACACTCAGCTCCAATGCCCCATGGAAGAAGGAGAAGCATGCACCCTCTCTGCAGGTAGTGCAGGCAGCTCCATCCTGCCCACCTTGAACAGCTGCTACACTCTCAACCCCAAGGTGACCCAGGAAGGAAAGGAACCAAGAGCCATCTGATCACTCTCTCTCAAGACAGTGTATGTAGAGTCACCTCACCCACCTGGGGGTTGGGACTAGCACAGGGAGTGGCAGTTGATGAGAAAACTCAGATCTCAGGGGCTGGGAGCTGTACAACAGTTTCATTCCAGGTAGGCTATCAACCTCAGCCTCTACCATGTCCCAACCAGGAGCTAAGTCAGCTGAGAATTAAAGGCACAGAATAATCTAAGGACAGCATGGAACAACTGGATAGAGTGCTACCTGCTGGGTACTTTAGGAAAGCCTAGATTGGGGAAGACATCAAAGAGAAGACTGGAGGCCTGGAGGGTCTCTTTTCCAGGGCATATTCGAATTGATCTACACTCCCTTCATAGGTACCCTGAGACTGTTCTGACAGGGAAACCAGAGCTGGGAAGGCTGTCTCTAGGGGGACACTTCTACCAAAATTAGCCCTCCAGGAAATAGCAAGAGAAGAAAAAAGGAGTATTAAAAATATAGAGAGAAACAAAATAAATAAATAAATAATAAATAAAAAAATATATAGAGGCAAATAAAAAACAAATAGAACAGACTAACATTCACAGAGGAGGAACAGAGGAAGCTTTAGCAAAAAGTCAACCAATAAGAAAGACATAGGCTAAAGAGAGAAATTAAGCACAGAATAAACACGTTAAAAAATCAGATACCAAGACACCAGCAAAAAATTATAAGTCATACTAAGATACAGGACGATACAGCCCAGTCAAAGGAACAAATTAAACCTTAAGATGAAACATGGGATTTGAGTCAAATAATCAAATATCCAAACAAATCTCCTTAATAAATTCAATGAGATGGGTTGAACACAAAAAAGAAACAGCAAGTTTGCAAAGAAAAGTAACAGATCTTTGGGGAATGAAAGACACAATGGAAGAGATTAAAAATACATTTGAGGCATATAATAGCAGATTTTAACTGGTTGAGGACAGAATAAGTGAGTTGGAGGACGGAGCATCTGAATTTGAAAAGACAGGAGAAAAGAAAGGGAAAAGAATGGGAAAAAATGGAACAGGGTCTCAGGGAATTGAATGACAATGCAAAATGCACAACCATATACATTATAAGTGTCCCAGAAGGAGAAGAGAAGGGAAAAGGGGCAGAAAAAATATTTGAGGAAATAATGACCCAAAATTTCCCAACCCTTATGAAAAACATAAATATCAATATCCAAGAAGGACAATGCACCCTAAACAGAATAAATCTGAATAGACCTACTCCAAGACACCCACTATTCAGAAGGTCAAATGCCAGAGAGAATTCCAAAAGCAGCAAGAGAAAAACAATTCATCAAATACAAGGGACACTCAATAAGACTAAGTACAGAATTATTAGCAACCATGGAAATGAGAAGGCAGTGGTATATTGTATTAAAGGTTCTGAAACAACTGCCAGCCAAGAATCCTTTATCTGGCAAAACTGTCCTTCAAAACAGAGGGTGAGTTTAAAGTCTTCACAGATAAACAAAAATTAAAAGAGTATGTCACCAAAAGACTGGATTTACAAGAAACACTACAGGGAGTGCTACAAACTGAAAGGAAAAGACAGGAAAGAGAGGCCTGGAGAAGAGTGTAGAAATGAAGATTATTGGTAAGGGTAACAAAAGGGTAAAAAGACAGATAATAGTAAGATAGGTCATTGGAAAGTCAAAAGATACAATAAATGAAGTAATGCCTTTACAGTAATAATGTTAAATGTTAATGGAGGGAGTGGGACTAGAATATGGCTGTGGCCAGTTTGGGTACCTGATATCAATACAAAGCAAGGTCAGAACATACTGGAAATCTTACAAGGATGTTTTGAAGAAAAAAGTCTTTCCAATGATTTTAGCACAAATTCTATAAAATCAGTGCTTTATTCAATACTCAAATTAAAAGACACATGTATTCAGTCATCAAGCAAAGAGTGCCAGAAATCACAAAGTCAGTTCCAACTTCTTCAAGAAAGAAAGTAGCCTGTTTGTCACTCATTGTAGAACCAAGTGAAGCTGCTAACAGATCAGTGCAGCCCACGAAGTTCATGAGAAAATTCTGGCAACTGATGTTAGTTCCAAAAATACACCTGACTTGAAAAATGTGTCAAATAGAAAGCTAAAGGATCATTACAGTGAAGCTGATGGAGAATTTTACTTACCTATTGGCTCATCTTCTGTTAGTTTGGATGCAAAAACATCTTTATCACAAAATGCTATTCCATCTATTGCCCAAAAGAGAGAAGCTTAAACTTTAGAAAAGTCAGTAAATATGCTGTCTTCAAGTACAGAGATTTCTCTTAATATCAAAAACAGTTAAACTTTGAAGATAAAGTTATTTTGAAGAAAGTAGAAATAGCTGATAAAGTATCAGAAATTGAGGATAAAGTGTCAGAGGACCACAAAAGAGGCAACTATCAGGAACATCTCAGAAAACAAGAGAAGCAACAGAATACGAAATTCAACCACAAGCTAAAAAGAGTTTTTCAACAATGATTTTAGGAACTAAAAAGAAAAATTGAATCCAGTTCTATTGTTAGTCATTTAGCAACTGCTCCACCTCATTCATCTTCTCCAAATGATGTGAAATTGCTAGAGGATGAATTCATAATTGATGAATCGGATAGAAGTTTTGCAAGTCAAACTTGGATTACAATACCAAGGAAGACTGGACCTCCAAAGTAATGCACAAGATCCCCTGTTGAGAGCACTGTGCTTTTTCAAGGAAAGAAGTTGAGAGAAAAACATCACAATATAACATCTTAGACTTTTACAAGAGACAAACATTCACATAAAGCTTAGCCAATACAGAGATCTGAGACATCTGGGACAAAAAACAAACAAACAAACAAACAAAAAACTGGGTAGAAATTGTGCTTAAACAGATGAAATGGAGAATAAAGATCTGTTGAAAATGCATTGTATTCTGAGAATGCAGAAAAATCATTTGAAGACAAAAGGACTGTAAAACAAAAACAAAAATGAAAAATTAAGGTTAACATAGTTGAAGAACAGCTTGATATGGAACAATCCAAAGATTAAAAATATAAATATGTCACATATAGCTCAAGACAAATTTCAAAGAAATTCAAACAGAAATATGGAAGAGTGCAAAGAGATGAGAAATATGTTTCCAAAAAAACAGATGCTACCAATGGGAAAGAAGAAAAGTAGTAGCAATGTTTTTCATAAAAAACATCAGAAAAAAGATAAGGAAGAATCCAAAAACAAGCATTTTTCAAATGGGCCCAAGAAGAACAAACTTATACTAGATGAAGTGACTTTGACTGTCACAAGAAGTCAAAGAATTTCCAGGCGTCCATCTAATTGGTGGGTTGTAAAATCAGAGCAGAGTTCTGTTTGTAGCAATTCTTCAATAAGAAATTATCAGTGCATCACAAGAGTAGGCAAAAATCTGCTCGAAAAAAAAGCCAGTTATTTAAAAATATTGGGGAAAAACTGTTCCACTTAAAAGAGAGAAGACAGCTACTCAAGGAAGTTCAAGTGCACAGAAGTTTTTAAATGCTAAAGATTCTGGAAGTATTATTGGCCATAATGAAATTTCTAGGTGTTCCAAAATGAGTCATTGAAAAATGACAAGACTGACTTGGCTAAGAGGAAAAATTTTGATCATTCTGGAGGCACAGTAAGCTCACAGGATCAAGACAGTTCAGACAGCATTGTTACTGCACAAAATGTCCATGTAAAGTCTCAGATCAGTGGATATACATGCAAGACACCAGTCTCAGATCAGTGGATATACATGCAAGACATCAGTGGATATACATGCATGTGGATTCTAGAGAGCCTAAACCTTCAGTTTTGGAAGAAAGTGGACCTTCCAGGCTACAGAATTATTTAGTGCCTAGAAAGAATAATTCTGATTTAGATGAAAAGGAAATTCAGGAAATTTCAGATGACTCAAGAGTAAAATGTTCTAAAGTGAAAGAGAACAAAATCTATCACAAATTAGTGTTGTCCTCCAACACATCAAATGTTCACAGGACCAAGAGAACACGATTGAAAACTTTGGAATACTGGTGAGGGGATGAATAGATTAGTAAGGAAGGTCATCAGGAGGATTTGTGATTGGTGGAATACTATCCCCAGACATGATCTTATGTAAAAGGAAGGAAAAAGGAAACATGGGAAAAGTCAACAAAATAGCTAATAGGAAAAGGATCTGTCTTGATAATGATGAAAAAAGAGAAAATTAGTGACATCTGAATATACCTCTTGGAGATCCTTTTCAGCCAATGAGGGTAAAGGACCCAGACATAAGAGAGATTATTCTCATGGATCTTGTAATGCCAAAAGATACATATCAAATTTTTGTTGAGCATGATGAGTTTAAAGTATATAAAACATTGGGTACATCCTATTTTTCTAGTGGAAAGTTGATATTAGGACCATGCCAAGAAAAGGGAAAGCAGCATGTTGACCCAGAAACACTGTTTTTTTATGTTAACTTTGGTGACCTTTTATGTACCTTACATGAAACATCTTATATAATAATAACAACTGGAGATTCATTCTTTGTTCCTTCAGGTAATTATTACAATATTAAAATTCTTCTAAATGAGGAAAGTATTCTTCTTTTTACTCAGAGAAAAAGATGAAAGATGAAACAAAGCTTATACACATGTATATATGTTTGTACAGTTAGGACATTTACCTTTGTAATTACCTGTGATGTTTTAAAATAAAAATTTCATTCTAAAAAAATGTTAATGGATTGAACTCCCCAATCAAAATTCACAGATTGGAAGGAATGGATTAAAAAAATATCAACCATCTATATGCAGTCTACAAGAGACTCACCTTACATGCAAGGACACAAACTGTAAAAGGTTGGAAAGATATATTACATGCAAACAGTAATCAAAAAATAGCTGGAGTAGTGATTCTAATATTGGACAAATAGACTTTAAATACAAAACTGTTATAAGAGATGAAGAAGTACATATGTATTAATAAAAGGAGCAATTCACCTAGAAGAAAAATTATAATAAATATTTATGCACTTAAATAGGGTGCCCCAAAATACATGAGGTAAACACTGGCAAAACTGAAGAGAGAAATGGATGTCTCTACATTAATAGTTGGGGATTTCAGAACAACACTCCCATCTTTGGATAGAATAACCGGACAAAGGATCAATAAGGAAACAGAGAACTTGAATAATATGATAAATGAACTAGAACTCGCAGACATATATAGAACATTGCACCCCCAAACATGAGGATATACAGTCTTCTCAAGTTCTCATGGACTTTCTCCAGGATAGACCACATGTTGGGCTAATCAGAATGGAATGAAGCACTTTCTCTAATCATAATGGAATGAAGCTGGAAATCAACAACAGGTGGAGAAAGGGAAAATTCACAAATATACAGAGGTTAAACAACATACTCTTAAGCAATCAGTAGGTCAAATAAGAAATCACAAGAGAAATCGGTAAATATCTCAAGACGAATGAAAATGAGGACACAACATATCAAAACCCATGAGATGTAGTGAAGGCAGTGCTGAGAGGGAAATTTATAGCCCTTAAAGCTTACATTTAAAAAAGAGGAAAGAGCTAAAATCAAAGATCTAATTGAACACCTGCAGGAACTAGAAAAAGAACAACAAACTAATCCCAAAGTAAGCAGAAGGAAAGAAATAACAAAGATTAGAGCAGAAATAAATGAAATTGAGAACAAAAATACAATAGAAAGAATCAACGAAACCAAAAGTTGGCTCTTTGAGAAGATCAACAAAATCTACAAACCTTTAGCAGTACTGACAAAGAAAAAGAGAGAGAAGATACAAATAAATAAAATCAGAATGAGAGGGGTGGAGTCTCTACTGACTCCACAGGAAAAAAAGTGCTCAAAAGAGGATACGATTAACAACTGTACACCAAAAAACAAGACAATGTAGATGAAATGGACAAATTCCTAGAAACACACATACAACCTACACTGATCCTAGAAAAAATAGAAGACCTCAACAAACCAATCACAAGTAAGGAGATTGAAATAGTTGTCAAAAATCTCCCAAAAATGAAAAGCCCAGGACCAGATGGATCCACAGGTGAATTCAACCAATAATTCAAAGAAGAATTAGTAACAATTTTGCTGAAGCTCCCCCCAAAATTACACAGGAATGAATGCTATCAAATTCATTCTATGTAGCCAACATCACCCTAATACCAAAGCCAGATAAAGATAACATGAAAAAAGAAAATTATAGACCAATTTCTCTAATGAATATATATGCAAAAATCCTCAACAAAATACTTGCTCATCAAATCCAACAGCACATTAAAAGAATTATACATCATGATCAAAAGGGCTTTATCCCAGGTATGCAAGGATGGTTCAACACAAGAAAAACAATCAATATTATATATCACATTAATAAACTGAGGAAGAAAAATCACATAATCATCCCAATTGACACAGAAAAGGCATTTGACAAAATCCAAAATTCTTTCTTGATGAAAACTCTCCAAAAGATAGGAATAGAAGAAAACTTTCTCAACCTGATAAAGGGCATACATGAAAAACCCACAGCTAACATTGTACTCAATGGAGAAAGACTGAAAGCTTTATCTGATAAAAAATGACTAATTTGGCAACCTATCTTGTAGGTATCTCATTCAAATGATAAAGCAATTAGAACAGTAATCATACACAATGACTTTTGTGTGAAAAAAATTCACATTAACTTAATCACATTCACTTTACTTTTTAGATGAAACTAAGTAACATGGAAAGGTTTAATACCCTGAAGAAATTTTAGCTCTAAAGCATACAATAGAATTTTAATGTGAACCTGAAAATACATTTACCTAATTATTTTGGACTATCAAAATGCCCAAGTAGAAACCCATTGTAAACAATGGACTATAGTTAATAGTACAATAATAAAAATATTCTTTTGTGAATTGTAACAAATGTAATGCAAGGCATTAATAATAGGATAGTATATGGGAATTCTATATTTTACGCATGATTTTTCTGTAAACCTACAACTTCTCTAATAATATCAAATTCAATATTAAGATTAGTTTAGTTTATCAGGTTAAAGGTTTATCAGAAACTTTGGAAAGTAGTTGTTGGAAGTTATTTTTCTCTTTTAAACTACCTTTTGTTGATCCATTCATACTTCTTTTTAAGAAAGACAGGGGCAGGGGGACGAGGGCTCAGGGGAAGAACATGCAGAAAATTTCCCCTAAGAATCTGATAGGTTGAATCAGGATTTGTAGAACTTTATATTTGGGGCTGATGATGTACCTCAAAATCATGTTCAAATGTAAGTCACAAAGGCTACTTGAAACCAGTGTACACAATTTTGCTATCAACTTTATCTACATAAATACTATAATACACAACTATATATTTTTAAAATATCAGTGATTATATATATATATATATATATATATATATACACACACACACACATATATATAACATAGGAACGTTAGTATTTAGTTTCATGGATTCTTGAGAGTTTCAAGGTAACTGGACTTTAGCAAGAGGAAACTTGTGATTGGCTATAACTGAGAATTCAATTATATTAGAAGAAATAATGGGTACATTTACCTGTTTGAATACTTTTGCCCATTTCAAATAATGTTTTACTTAAATATATATGATGCATGGTCATTTATTTCCTTCCAACCTATAAAACCCCAAATAATCTTGCTTTAAAAATATATTTAACTCCTGTCTTAATTCATTTATTGTTCCCAATTATTTTCAGTTTTGATACTCTTTTTTCCAAATCAGTAATGAATGCAAGGTTTCTAGTCTCAGTCTTTGAAGAGTAATATTACATAAGCACTTATCATCAAATTTTTGCTTTTAAGAAAAAGATCATACAATTTAGAGGAGGATGTAATTCTTAATTTTCTCTTCAAAATAGTTTCTCTATAGTATCAGCCAGGTGCTATATTAGCCAAAATGAGGGAAAAAATCTTCCCACACCTTTGATCTAGACTTGTGACTACTATTTATGTCATGGATGTGTGTGTGGTTTTGCATTCAACAGATGTGACATTATATCCTCCCACAATTCCTTCAATGTCCCCAGTTCAAGTGCTTGTTGCGCCTTGGGCTAGAAAAACAGAATATTACGTATTAAGAGATTCTGTCACAACTACTTTAAATCTAATATCACTTTGATCTCAATTTCCCCTATTAGTTCCTTTAATAGATCAATTAAATATCCATGAAGGTGAATACAAAGAAGTTACCATCCCTTCATTATTGACCTGCTCACTCATAATTAAACAGAATGACATTCATAGTTTGTTTTGGTTGAAAACTGAAAACACAGAAGCCACATTTTCTTAATGTTGTTACTACTGTCAAGAAGAAAATCAAAGTCATGACAATATTTTTCCTGGATTGTATTAAGAAATTAATGTAGTTTAATCACAACCAATTTACTTTCTAGGTTAACTAAGTAATATGAAGAGGTGATAATTTTTCTTTGAAACTTACAAGTACAATCTGGATATACATGATTTTGAGAATAATTTAATATATTAACTTGAACAAATAACTATATTCTAAATAATAACAAAAAAACACAAATATATTCTAATGTTCTTATTTTAAATTTAAAGAAATGGTTCCTTACAAGACCAAAATAACCCATAGGCCATGAGGTTGGTTTTCCTTTCCTTTTCCTTTTTTTTTGTTTAAACAAATATGCAGCACGATGTTTCAACAAGTAAGGCAAATACTATGAATGTGAAAGCTGCAGTTTGTATTATACCACATCTAGAACCTAGGGGATGTGAATTAGACAGAAGTGGTATTCGTTCTAACTAAACAATCCAGTAACATTATGACAAGTTAGTCTGCAGCATCCAAACTGTTCATTTAAGCTTCTTTTTTCTTGATGATCAGTGGTCCCATGTTGTATCTAGTCTCTTCATTGTGTTTTGTATGAGCCCATCAGAGAGTGGGAACTTTTTGGATCTCCAACAACGCCAGTACACAGCCTTATCTCCCAAATCCTCCACGTCAAAAACATCCCCTATCTTGGGGTTGTCTTTCTGGATGTGAAGGTTCACAATAGCTTTGTTGTGATGATCTTTAATATAAAATCTTTTGTAAGCTAGATAACCAATTGCAGCTGTTCTAGCAGCAATGGTAACTGCTGTGATCCATTCAAATCTTATGCTGGAACTGGAAGTCAAACTCACAGCATCATTGCTTGCAAGGTACAGGATACTGAGCACAAACAGAGCTTGTTGCACAACCGGAGTTAAGGTGCGAGTCGGGTACTAAGGACAAAACAGGCACTGCAGCAGGCCTTGTGTTTTTGACTTTTGACAGTTTAATTATGCGTGTAGGTGTAGATATTTTTTAGTTTATCCTACTTGGAGTTTGTTCAGTTTATCGGACATAATTAATGTTTTTCATCAACTTTTGGGAAAATGGGAAAAATTTTGGCCATTATTTCTTTAAATGTTCTTGCTGCCCCATTCCTTCTCTCCTCTCTTTTTGGGACTACCATTATGCATATGTAGGTATGCTTGATGGTATTCCACAAGTCTTTGAGGTTCTGATCATTTTTCTTCATACTTTTTTCTTTCTGTTCCTCAAACTGGATAATCACAATTTATCTACCTTCACATTCTCTGATTCTTATTTCTGCCTTCTCAAGTCTTCTGTTGATCCCTTATAAGTAAGTTTTTCATTTCAGTTATTGTACTTTTCAACTCCAGAATTTCTACGTGTTTCCTTTTTTATAATTTCTGTTTTTATTGATATTCTCAAGTTGGTGAGACATCATTTTCATGTTTTCCTTTAGTTCTTCGGACATGGTTTTCTTTACCTCTTTGAACATATTTAATATAGCCTGTTTAAAGTCCTTGTCCAGCATGTTCAACATCTGCACTTTCTCAGGGACACTTTCTATTGATTGATTTCTTTTCAAGTTTGTGGGCTATATGCTCTTTTTCCTTGCATGTCTCATAATTTGTTGTTGAGAATTAAACATTTAAAATAGTATAACGTGACAGCTCTGGAAATTAGATTTTCCCCTCTCTCCAGAGTTTGTTGCTATTACTGTTTTTTGTTTGTTTAGTACTTTTATGTACTATTTCTGTAAAGTAAGTATCCTTTATCATGTGTGGCCACTGAAGTCCACTTATTTGTCTTACTGGTCAGCTGATAACTAGATAGAGATTTCCTTAAGAACCTGGAAGCAGTAAGTCTCCCAGTCTTTGCTGAGAGGCTGTGTGTGTGTGTGTGTGTGTGTGTTTGTGTGTGTGTGTTGAGGCACATATTCAACATTCAGCTAGACAGCTGACAACACCACGCTAGCCTTCACTTCCTGGTTGCACTGAGCCTCAAGAAGCCAGAGGTGAAAGTGTAGATCTTCTCAGGTCTTTTCTGAGCATGTACATATCCCTGGGTACCCTACAAATCTGTCTGACCTTCTAGATTTCTAGGAATATGTCAGAGCTTTTCAAAGCCCCCTGTGGAATCTCATTCCCCAGCTTTTCCTTTTTAAGATTTATGGCTAAGCTATGGTTTGTACCAACAGTTATCCACTCACAGCCACAGGCAGATTTGAAGTTAATCAATTGCCTCTAATTGTTTTAGACAAATGCCCCCCAGGGAAAATGCTTTTCTCACTGAAAAAGCTCCCTTCAGGTCAAATTAAAAAAACCTTATGAGTGGGGTCTTCCAGTGAACCACCAGACACAGATCAAATAATGACAATTTTCTGGTAATGAGACTTTGAAGTTGTTCTGACTCTTCTCTCCCCATTCAGTGGTTACCAGGCTACTGGTTCTCATTGTAGCTGTGGGCTGTTAGTTTTCAAGAATACCTCAGAGCTAGAGAGGGCAGGATGGGAATAGGGTAAGTTAAAATGTCACAGATCTTGCTGTTCTTTCTAAGGTTCAGTCATTTTTCATGAATAACACTCTCCAGATTGTGGCAAGCCTTTGGTTAGCTCTGAGAGTTCTGAAAAGGTTGATTCTGACAATGTCTGCCAGTTTTCCATTGCTTTTTGGAGAAGAGACTTTTCAGAGGTTTTTATTCTGATATTTTGCTGATATTGCATTTTGCGATGACTTTAATTTGTCTTTCTCTAATGACTAATGATGTTGAACATCTTTTCATGTGCTTATATTTTCCACTCATATATCTTCTTTGGTTACTGTCTATTCAAATATTTGCTCCATTTTTTAAAAATCAAGTTATTTTCTTTTTATTATTGAGTTACAAGAGCCCTTTATATATTCTGAATTTAAGCCCTCCATCATATTTTTGTTTTGCAAACATTTCTCCCAGTCTGTGGTTTGCCTTTCCATCTTATTAAAAATTAAAAATGTCTTTGTTTAAAAAAATAACTTTATTAAGGCATTTTTGCATATAATATATTTCACCTTTTACAATTACATAATTCCATGATTTCTAAAGAAAATTTACCAAGTTGTACAATCATTACCATGAAACAGTTTTAGAACATTTTCAGCATCCCAATATGGCACCTCATGCATACTTACTGTTAATCCCTATTCCCTCCCATCCTTGTCCCAGGCAACCATTCTTCTACTTTCTGTCTTCATAACTTTGCCTTTTGTGGACATTTCATATAAATGGAATGATACAATATTTTGTCTCTTGTGCCTGGCTTCTTTCACTGAGCATAATCCATAGTTCATTCCTTTTTATTATGGAATACTATTCCATTGTATGAATATATATTAACAGTTTATTTTGAAGAGCACAAATTTTAGGTATATACCAAGAGAAATAAAAACATATGCCCACATAAATTATTGTACTGAAATGTCCATATGAGCTTTTTCACAGTAGCCAAATGCTGTAAACAAACCAAAAATCTATCAACTTGTTATAGGATAAACAAATTGTGGCATATCCATACTTTGGATGACTGTTTAGCGATAACAACGTAACAAGGAACAAGTTACTGATTTATATATAATATAAAAAATCTTAAAAGAATTATGCTAAGTGCATAAAAGACCAAAATTTATATGATTCCATTCATAGAAAATTCTAGAAAAGTCAAAATTATTGTGACAGAATACAGATCAGTGATTGCCAGGCACTCAGAGATGGGGGAAGGAATTAACTGCAAAGGGGTAGGAGGGAACTTTTCAGCTGATAGAAAGCTTCTATATCATAATTGTGGTAAAGTTCATAAGACTGTACAAATGTCATTACTCATCAAATTTTAGATGAATCTTACTGTGTGTGTACACCATACCCAATATAACTGATCTTTTGAAAGAGTGGCATATCCCTATTCTTCCTTCAGTGATGATAAAAGATCTATCTTCAGCCAGGTCAGGCTATTCTAACACTTGCTCAGAATAATTGCTGTGTTTAATTAATTGCTAGAAATTTTAGTTATGGGCACTCATTTAACCCTTCAATTATTTTCCTTTATCCATGGGAGTTGAATAAAAATTTTCCTAAATAATCTAATAAAATGTATAAGCTAATCCAACTTCCAGATAGAGTAAGTTCCCATGGAAATGGCCCATATATTTCAGAGACTTATGAAAACAAACTAATTATGCACCAGATGTACACAGAGCAATGTGATAATCATAAAGATAGTGCTGAATTTTTAAAAAGGAAGCAACAGAATGAGATCTTAGCACCATACCATTTATGTTAACTGACAATAATACACAAATAGCACATGTTTTACTTAGTCTTACAAATAAAAGGCCATCAAATACATTAGAACACAGTGGAGAGGATAATGGGAATAGGGAATGGGGATAAAAGGTAATTACTGAAAAAACTGATTCAAGTCCATTAATTAAAAGAGGTCTTATCAAGAACAAAGACAGTGTGCTATGACTTGAGAAATATGATGAATTAATTACCCCTTTGCATAAGAGGTCCAAACAAAACAACAACTAAGATATGCTTAAAATTAAATGTATCAAAAATATATTTGACAGAAAGTGTTTTGGAAAAATAATTGAGTTGACTCATTTATCCAACTTACTATTTGAAAATTTGTAATGAGAAAATATCCCTTGTGTTATATCAAAAATTTTCTGCGTGCTGCCTCGGCATCCAACTTACCTTGGCTAAGCAACTTGCCTCAACTCTATCATTTGGCCTAGTCAATAAGGAGCTTTCCAGTCCTGGGGCATAAACTCCCCCGGAGCCCAAATCTGCAACTGTATCCACCATCCATACCACCCAAACACCTCACCCAAAACTCACGGCTGGTCCCAAATGACAAGCTCACCATCCCTACCTCCCTAGGATCCCCACTTCCTTTCCCTTTTCACATGTCCGCTTATTTAAACTAACCAATCCTTGACACCCGCAGTAAATCTACTAACCTCCATCCCTGGACCAACATGAAGGCACCAGCCTACAGGTCTCTCTTGCTCTGCCTGTGTGCTTCCCGCCTGCTAGTTGAGCCTCCTGAGCCAGTCGTGCTTCCCATCGACCCCTTTTAGCCCCTTCTGTCTCTTGAGAATAACAAACTCTTTTCTCATGCATTATGGCCTCAGTTTCCCATTAAATTGCACCTGACCTTCACCCAGACCCAAATTTAAAATCCAAATTAACTAATTCAAAACACCTTGTTTTTACTAATAGAATAACACGGATACAAAATGGTTTAATATGGTAGAGATAGTAGGGGTCTCAATCATATTCACTGAATGCTATCACCTCAAAAGTTAGAAACAAATAGATTAGGAAAAATTAAAAATCAATACAGAATTGGGCCAGAGGAGATTCATGCAGCAAGACAATATCACCAATCTCAAAGCCAAATGAAGTATAACCCTCCTCTCTAAAAGATCATATGACAGTTAAGTATATGGATACACACACACACATACACACATATATTTATATTTGCTGATATAAGGGGGAAATCCATATTAAAATCATTAATTTAAACAAGAAAGAGAAATATGATCCTCTTTGTTAGCATGTCCAGGCTTCAAGGACAGAAACAATGTTCTTAATAGAACAGAGAAAGTCTATAAATACAGTTTTCTACCTAACTCTATCATTCTTGTTCAGATAAATCTAGAAAAATAATTACTTTATCTAATGTAAGTGAAAATGAATATGAATAGGTATATAATGAAAATTATTTTGAAAAAGAAGAGAAGAAACACAGTATATATTTGAAAATTGAAAAGAGAAGGAAAATCATAGGTCTTAGTTTTAGAAAGGATCTTAGAGATCAATTGTTTGAAACTTTCATTTTATTAAAATGAAATAGGAAGAGAGTTAAAGGAATGAAAAAATATGGGTGAATTTCTGCTCCTATGTAAATCGTTTAAACTTAGGTTAACTACCACGAGAATAAGTCGCTTGAGGTTTGCTACTATTGCAGAACTGTGCTGTCAGATGGCCCCATCCAGACACCGGCCACATCAGATTCCTGGGAATCAAAAGTCTAGGAATTCCAGATGCCCCACTTCCCTTTTTTTCAATATACTCTTTTAGAATAAAAGAAGGGAGTCCTAGGCAGATATTAGCATGTTAAGCTTAAGTACTTCTCCCAAACAGAAATAATAGACCAGAATGATTCCCAGTTCTTAAGGATTCAGAAGGTTTTATATGAAAGAAAAAAATGTCTGGAGTAATTCAGGTCTTGGATAACACATAACTCTAATATGCATATGTTGAGAATATTTCCAGTTAGGACAGATAGCAACAATTCTAGTTCAGCTCCTCTAAATTGCTACAGAATGGTGACTCCACCAACTCTTTTCTATGGAGCAATGATAGAAATACTATGCCATCATTGCTTCCGTTGCTGAGCTGAAGAGGTGGGGAATCTATTTGTTGTACAAATAGGTAAAAGAAAAAGGCTACTTTCTAATTTTATCACTTCCATTCCTGTCTTGGACTCTTGGGACCTTTTTTATTCTGAGATTTGTTTATTCTACAAGTATTTAAATTTGAGTAACTTAGATCCCCTTTAAATCACACTTCAGACACATAGGAAAATCTGGATGAACTAGTTAGAAACTGCTATTCCAGACCAAAAAACAACCAAAAAATTAAGCCACAAACTAAAACTTGTAAAAGAAAGTCCTAAATGTAAAAAGCCTAAATACTAAATACAAAGGTGAGTCACCTTCAAATTATCTAATCTTTGTTCCTTATCAGTCTGTCTCTCCACTATTGCTTTTCTAGGATGGGACATTACTTCCTAAACTTAAATTGTCTCTGGCTAGTACAAAAGGACAAAGAGGAGCCAGCTAAATCACAACTAGAGGTCACTTTGCAAAATGAAAAGGTGCTACATAAATGCAGTCTAGGGCAAAAGAATGAAGCTTTCTTGCAATAAACAGGATATGCTGAAACAGAGTACAGGGAAGGGCGTTATTTCTCAGACCAGGCACTCCAACACATGGGCACAGAGCATATGCAAAAGAGATGTGAAACTGTGACAGAGTGACTTAGAGTAAAATTTTACAAGGGGATTTTGCATAAAATATTCTAATGATTTAAAAAAAAATCACATGGTGTTTTCTGGTCAACCAGGATGACAGCCTAAGATGCTCCAGGGTGCCATTCCCCCATAGAATCTTTGAACAACTAGCAAAAACTGGCAGAGCCATCTTCCTTAGAGCTCCAGAGAACAGTTAAAGGGTTGCAGTAACTAAGCCAGGACTGAATCAAGAAACAGAGTTTTAAAAATGATAAGAAAAGCTTGTAGCACCCTTGCTAGCTTTTCCTCCACACTTTCCCTGGCACAATGTGGAGCCAGCCTGGGCTTCCTTTGTGGGTCACTGGCCCTGTTCCAGAGGAAGCGAGGCACGCCTAGGTTCATACTGCGGTGGCTGTATGTCACTGTCAATCTTTTGGGTAGCAGCATGGAAGACTGAATCAGGACACTCCTCCTCTGGCACACCCTACCAGAAAGTCCTGCAGGCAGAAGCAGCTTGTAGTCAGCGAAAGCAGTGTAAGAAAAAATTAAGTGAAACCAGCCTGAGGCAAAGGATTACCTACATTAAGTCATATAATACAGTACCCATGAATGGGAGAAAGTCTATTTCATAGGAAGTAGAGGGGATATTTGAATTCCTTAAGGCCATGAGCAAGCTCAAGCAGAGGATAAGATGCAAGCTCCAAAACGACAGAGAGAACCCTGCACACCACATTCTCCTCAGGTTGATCTTTTGATAGGGGGGCTAAACTCTGCTGGAGAGCACAGCCAATACAGAGCCAATGTGCTAAGACTGTGAAAGGTTTGTGTGTGAGTATGTGTGTGTGTGTTAGTATGTTTGTTTTTGTAAGTTCCTGGCACACAAGTAAATCTCATATCATTAGCTGGATACAAATTTAAAGATGCAAACTTACAGAATATACAGCTCAGGGACTGAAACCCAGGTGGCTCTTGTAAAGGAACAAGATAAAAATCCAGAAACAAGGAATAAAGAACAGATTTTGGACATGGCAGCCAAAGAGATAGACATTTTTAAAAGGACCCAATTAGAAATACTAGAACTGAAGACCTAATGACTGAAATGAAAAATTCCGTAAAGGGTTTCAGGAGAAGATTGGAGATGCAGAAAAAAAAAATCAGTGATCTCAAAAACAAGACAGTTGAAATGACTGAGGCTGAGAAGCAGAAAGAAAAAAGTATGAGAGAGACAACAGTATATCCCTAGGCAAGAGAGAGAAACTGAACATCAGAGTAAGCTCAGCATCATAATTAACTAGAAATCAGCAAAAAATTACAAGCCATACTAAGAAAAAGGAAGATATGACTCAGGCAAAGGAACATATCAAAGTTCCAGACTAGACACAGGACTTGAAACAACTAATTAATGATGGTCATACAACTCTCGTAAATCAAGTCATGGAATTGAAGGACAACATGGCTAAAGAAATAAAAGACATTAAAAAGACTCTGGGCCCTGAATAGCCAAAGACATACTGAAAAAGATGAAAAACAAAAATGAAATTGGAGGAATCACACTACCTGACTTTAAAACATACCACAGAGACTTCAGGGAAGATGGCGGACTAGTAAGACACAGGAATCTCTTCTCCAGAAAAACAGCTAGAGGACAGGCTGAAACAGCTCCGAAAAATATTTTCTAGGGTTTAGGACAGCAGGTGAAGGCTGCACACCTCCCAGAGAAGAGAGGGACAAAAGAGGGAAATCGCGACAACTGAACTGTGAGTTGGAACCAGCAGCAGCTGCTGCTGCCAGCACCCTCCCCCACACTCTTTAGAATACTCGGGCCTCTGGGCCTGCGACTACAGACAAAGGGGTCTCCAGGGATCTACCACTCCAGGAAAGAGGAGAGAGAGGGACACAGCCTAAGGCTGACTCAGGTTCTGACCCGCAAATTTGGGCTACGGAGGCCAGGTGGGACCACATGGTGCTTTGCCCTGGGAGCCTAAGAAGGACTGGAGAAATCCGACTGTCGCAATCTCCCTCTCTTCTAGCCTGGACTAATTAATTGTTGAGGACTCTACAGGAGAGATGAGAGAAAGCCTGGGGCTGACTTGACTTTTGACTCGAAGGTTTGGTCTGCTGTGTCCCAAGAGCCCTACCAGGATGGGTGGGGCTGCGCCATTCTTTGCCTTGGAGCCTACAAGGGGCTAAAGATATACAAACCTCCCAATCTCCTCCTCTACTAACAGGGACTGATTGTTGAGGACTCAGAGGGGAGTGGAAATATTTCCTAGCTGGGAAAAGGGAGGGGGCTGCCAGAGAAGACTGGAGAACTGTCTCAGAAAGTTTAAATTACAAGGCTCTTACCCTCCAGACAGGAAGCGCTATCATATTGATCTGGTCTGTGTTGCAACAAATACACTCTGACCAGTCATTGAATTGAGAGCTGCCAAAGAATGCCATCTCCTGGAAGACCAAGGGAGTGCACATAAGAAAATTAAAGATAAGTAGGAGAGGCTTTTCCTGGCCTCTATAGTCTCCCTGCCCAAGGCCCTAGGAAGTGACTCTACAACCAGTTACTGGGTCCAGTGCCAAGATTTGAGCAACCAACAGGACAATTCTAACAATCCAGCTCAAGCCAAAAATCAAAGAGCTGTGGTAACTCATAGCCTCCTGCCACTAAATCCCTATAAAAGAGAAAGAGATTGAGTAAACTACATCCTAACCAGATGCCGAAACACCAGCAAAAAATCACGAGTCTTCGGGAGAAAATAGAAGACATGGCCCAGGAAAAGCAATACATCAGAGTCCCAGAAGAGATGCAGAATTTGGTAGAACTAATCAGCGAGATAAGCACAAATTTCCAAAATCAACTTTATGAGTTGAAAGACAATATAGTCAAAGAAATAAATGACATCAAGAAGACATTGAGCAAATGCAAAGAAGAATTTGAAATCCTGAACAGAAAAGTAACGGAGTTCGAGGGAATGAAAGACACAATAGGTGAGATCAAAAACACATTTGAGGCATACAACAACAGACTCGAAATGATAGAACAAGAATAAGTGATACTGAAGCCAGAGCAGCTAAAATTGAAGAGAGAAAAGAACAGAGAGAGAAAAGAATGGAAAAAATTGAACAGGGGCTCACAGAGTTGAATGACAACACAAAACATACGTGTCATGGGAGTTCCAGAAGGGGAAGAGAAGGGAAAAGGGGCAGAGAGAGTATTTGAGGAAATAATAGCTGAAAATTTCCCAACTCTCACGAAAGAAATGAAGTTACATGTCCAAGAAGCACACTGTACCCCAATTTGAATAAATCCAAATAGACCTACGCCAAGACACATACTACTCAGAATGCCAAATGTCAAGGATAAAGAGAAAATTCTCAGAGCAGCAAGAGAGAAGTGAACGATCACGTACAAGGGACATCCAGTAAGACTTGTGCAGATTTCTCTTCAGAAACCATGGAGGCGAGAAGACAGTGGTATGATGCAATTAGGAAACTGAAAGAAAAAACTGCCAGCCGAGAATTCTTTATCCAGCAAAACTGCCCTTCAAATACGAAGGTGAGTATAAAATATTCACAAACAAACAGAAACTAAGAGTTTGCAAAAAAGAATCCACCTTTGCAGGAAATATTAAAGGAAGCCTTAGAACCTGAAAGAAAAAGATAGGAGAGAGAGGTTTGGAGGAGAGTATAGAAGAAAGAATAGCAGAAAGGATAACCAAAAGAGTAAAAAGACAGACAAAAACAAAATGACATATGAAACCCAAAGAATAAAATGGAGGAAGTAAATAGTGTATTTACAGTAATATTATTGAATGTGAATGGATTAAACTCCCCAATCAAAAGATACAGGCTGATAGAGTGGATAAAAAAACATGAGCCATCCATATGCTGCTTACAAGAAACTCACCTTAGACCCAGGGATACAAACCGGCTGAAAGTGAAAGGTTGGAAAAAGATACCCCACATGAATAGTAACCAGAAAAGAGCAGGTTACTAATATCAGACAAAACAGACATTCAATGCAAAAAAGTTATAGAAGATACAGAAGGCCATTATATATTAATAAAAGGGACGATCCACCAGGAAGATAAAACAGTCATAAATATCTATGCACCTAACGAGGGTGCCCCTAAATATATGAGACAAACTCTGGCAAAACTGAAGGGAGAAATAGACATTTCTACAATAATTGCTGGAGACTTCAACAACCCACTCACATCATTAGATAGAACAACTAGACAGAAGATGAACAAGGAAACAGAGAACTTGAACAATATGATAAACAAGTTAGACCTCACAGACATATACAGAACACTGCATCCAAACTCAGCGGGTTATACATTCTTCTCAAGTACCCATGGATCTTTCTCCAGGATAGATCACATGTTAGGTCACAATGAAGCTCTCAATAAATATAAAAAGATTGAAATTATACATAGCACCTTCTCAGATCATAATGGAATGAAACTGGAAATCAATAATAGACAGGAGAAAAGTAAATTCGCAAATGTGTGGAGACTGAACAACACACTCCTAAAGAATCGGTGGGTCAAAGAAGAAATTGCAAGTGAAATCAGTAAATATATTGAGACAAATGAAAATGAGAACACAATGTATCAAAACTTATGGGATACAGTGAAGGTAGTCTTGAGAGGCAAATTTAGAGCCCTAAATCCCTATATTAAAAAACAAGAAAGAGCTAAACTCAAAGACTTAACTGAACAACTAGAGAAACTAGAAAAAGAACAGCAAACCAATCCCAAAGCAAGCAGAAGGAAAGAAATAATAAAGATTAGAGCAGAAATAAATGATAATGCGAACAGAAAAACAATAGAGAAAATCAACAAAACCAAAAGCTGGTTCTTTGAGAAGATCAATAAAATTGACAAACCCCTCGCTAGACTAACAAAGACAAAAAGAGAGAAGATGCAAATAAATACAATCAGAAATGAAAGGGGGGAAGTTACAAATGACCTCAAACAAATAAAAAGAATCATAAGAGGGTATTATGAGAAACTATATGCCAACAAACTAGACAACCTAGATGAAATGGACAAATTTCTAGAAATGCACAACCAACCTACACTGACGCTACAAGAAATACAAGAACTTAACAAACCAATCACAATTAAGGAGATTGAATCTGTCATCAAAAATCTCCCAGCAAAGAAAAGTCCAGGACCAGATGGCTTCACAGGTGAATTCTACCAAGCATTTCAAAAAGAATTAACACCAATCCTGT